>APFE031281239.1:0-12620 GCA_000404065.3 Pinus taeda | reverse complement strand
TACCATTTTTTTTTAATATTATTAATAATAAAATATTGTTCATAATAATAATAATCCAAAAGAAAAAACAAGGGGCCTAGATAAGGATGGACAAAACTAAGAGGAGAGGGCAGGAATCCAACAGTTGCTAATTTTCCAGCCATCATCCCTATTAATATTACTGGAAGACTTCTCAATTTCAATGGCTTCCCTAAATCTACAGTGGTGGAAATGAGAAATCTTAGCGATAACCCTAGCCTCCTCAATGCATTTATGATGCTTGGTCTTCTCTGCATGTTCGGCCAAAGCTGAAGATTTGGTCCTCCCGTGCTTGATATCAGCAGTGTGTTCCTTAATCCTATGGTTTATAGAATGACCGGTTTCGTCGATGTATGAGGTACCACAGGAACAAGGGATGATAAAAATACCTTTCATATCCATAGGGTTTGCGTGGTCTTTAACAAACTTAAGGGAACTTCTAATGGTGTTGAGGGGTCTAAAGGTCGAGGGAATAATATGCTTCTTTGGGATTCTAGCAATCTTCTATGTCGTCCCTTGGATGAAGGGGAGGTGGACCCTTGAACTGCAACCAATGGGTTCTTTCTTGACCTTGGGACCTTTGCTCGCTTTGAGGAAAGCTTTGACACCCTGCTACCTGTTGTAGCCATTTTGGACAAAAACATTAAGGAGATGGGATTTTTCCTTAGAAAAGTGGTCTTCATCAGAAATTCTAAGAGCCCGAGTGGCTAACGTGTTGACAATGCCTATCTTTTGAGCTGGAGAATGGTGAGAGTTGGCATGAAGATATTTCTTAGTATGCATCTTTTTTCGATATACCTCATGGGAGAAAGATCCATCAACTTTCCTAGAAAGGAGGACATCAAGAAAAGGAAGGAAACCATTGACCTCACGCTCCATCGTAAACTGGATGGAGTTAGACTGATTATTGAGATGTTGGAAAAACAAGTCTAATTTCTCAGGTCCATGCTGTCATATGGTGCAGGTGTCATCAATGAATCTTTTCCAAAGCTTGGGTTTAACTAAAGTTGAGGATAAAGCCTTAGATTCAAAATCTTCCACAAACAGGTTAGCGACGATAGGGGACAAGGGGAAACCCATGGAAACCCCACAGGTTTCTTCATAGAACTCACCTTCAAAATATAAAAAAGTAGAAGTGAGGAAAATCTCAACTAATTTGGCCGTGTCGGGATCAGTAAGGCAAAATATGACATCAAGGGCATCCTTAATGGGGATGCTATTGTAAAGGGAAACAACATCAAAACTGACAAGATTGTCACCTGGTTCGAATCTCAAATCTCCTAATTCTTTAACAAAAGAAGAGGAGTCTTTGACAAAGGACTTCGTCCACCCTACCAGGGGTTTCAACTTCATGACTAGATATTTAGCTAAAAGGTAGGTTAGCCAACCAATGGTGTTGACAATGGGTCTAAGGGGGACTCCCTCTTTATGATTTTTGGAAGCCCATAAATCTTGGGAGTGATAGGGCTACTTTCAATCAGCTTATGGCTAAAGGAACCCACTGAGCTGATAGATTTAATAGAAAGAGCGACAGTCGTAGCAATCTTTTTCAAGGGATTCTTGTAAAGCCTTCGATAGCTTCCATTGTTGATCAGATGATCCGACATCTTCTTCCAATAATCTTCCTTATCAAGGATGACAGCAGCCCCTCCTTTGTCAGCTTTTAAAACGACGATGTCAGGGTTCCTATTGAGGGATTTTAGGGCTTCAAACTCACCTTTACTAATGTTATTCCTAGGGGGCTTAGCTTTCCTAAGAATAACAACGCAGTCTTGTCGAATAATATCCTTGATATTATATGGTAAGCCCTTTATCCCAAATTCGACGTCACACATAATATCAGCGACCAAAATATTTTTGGGAGCAAGGGCAAAATTCAATCCCCTCTCTAAAAGATTGAAGACCAGAGGAGGAAAAGAAAAAATAGATAGGTTAACAACTTTATTATTAGGATGGTTAGTGATATTATTGGAACCACTATCATTATTGTAATTGGTATTATTATTATTTTCATTATTACTACTAAACTTCTTAATATCATTATCAGTAACTAAATTATCATTAATATATTTAAGTGTTCTTCACATTTATTGAACATTACTTCAATAAAAAATATGAGTAATTATATTTTTATTTCTTTTTATTATTAATTCATAAATTAAACCCATTAATAAATATAGCGGTTAATAATATAATAATATATAATAGATATTAAATAATAAATATATAATATATATATATATATATATATATATATATATATTTATAATATATATATATATATATATATATATATATTATATAGTATATATAGTATTATATATATATTATATATATATTATATATATAATATATATAAAGCTAATAAAATTTATCTAAATATTATTAAGCATTCCCCTGTCCTTCCCCCGGTCAAATATAGTTGTTATCTTCTAGCTGTTAGGTTGACATGTCTCCCTATTTAACCTTTTTCCTAGATCTTTTTCTTCATCGGGTCCTGATGATGACCCACACTCATTGGTTCGAAATGCATCGACCAAAATCTTTAATGTGATTTCTTCCGAAAAACTCATTGGTAGTGAAATAAGATTGCATGTCTAACCAGTACCCACTTTGTGTATTTTTGGGTAGACTCACACTGAGAAAATTTGAAAATACATGAAAAAATTGTTTCTTTCACTAAACACATTTTTTTCAAACAAACATTTATTGCATGTATTTTCAAATTTTCCTAATGTGGGTCTACCCAAAACTATATAAAATGGATCATCATTCATTCTTCATCATCATTCATTAAAAAATAAATAAAAAATATGATTAAAAATTAGTTTTTTCCCTCTTCCAAAAATGTTCTCACTAAATCATTTTAAAATTAATTTTGATAATACACTTTTTCATTTTAAAAATCACTCTATGTATTTATAATATAATTAATTAGAGAAACAATATGACATATAAAGTAGTCGAACACAATTAAAAAAGTGGTGGGAATTATTCCACTTAAATGGAATCTTGTTTGATTCAAACAAGATTGCATAGCTAGCATTTCCTGCAGCTTATTTTAGTTATTGAACTTTGAAATGTATAAAATAATTGACACATTTGAACCTATTGCTTAGTTCAAATATACTCAAACTAAATCTCATCAGTATTTGTTGGAGTAGATAGGTGGATTAACTTCTATTAAACATCTTCCTTGAGGTTTTGTTTTGAATGGACAAAGTATCCTAGGGAAACATTCTATGTTCCCATTGTCCATGATTTCATTCCATGATAAAAGGGACATGGAGGCACCTTTGAGGTTTAGAAAGGGAATCATGTCTAGTCCTTATGGATCACTCTCGCATTGGACTACTGAAAACTCAGATAATGTGTGTTGGTGGAAGGGTGGTTTTTCTAGACCAAACACAAAAAGATATCTTTCCATTATACTCCCTCGTAGCGATTGAATGACACCCACTTTCCCCACCTATTGCAAACTTTAAATCTTTCCTAGAATACCATGGCTAGAAGAATTCCCCTTGAGTTTAGGTAGTTGAAAGCACTATGAATACTTGACCTTAGTTTTAATGTTCTCAAGGGTTCCATTCTAAAGGAATTGTGTAATAACATACATCTTCAATGGATTGACTTGTCATATAATCATTTGATAGGGACTATTCCAACTTCTATGGGAAACTGTGCTTTGCTGCAAATATTGAATATTAGAGAAAATGATTTTTAGGGGTCCAATCTCATCAAAGTTCAGTTGCATGGTCTATTTGAAGCTTCTCTCTTTAGAAAACAATGCCTTGAGTGGAAGAATCACTTATTTCGAAAACTACACTTCACATAGAGAATTGGATATTAGTAGAAACAATTTGAGTGGGCCAATCCCATCAAAATTTGATCACCTGGTCAAGTCAGAAAGCCTCTCCTTGGATGGAAATAGTATAAGTGGAAGCATTCTACCTTCGATAAGAAACTACACTTCACTCCAAGGGTTATAGGGTGAGGGAAATCGATTGAGTGGTGCAATGCCTTTAATTATGGGTTTATGGGTTTGATGAAGAGCATAACTAAGACCCATTTACCAAACAACTCACTAAGTGGCTGCATCCCTCTCATGCTATTCAATTGTACTCAGGTATTATATTTGTACCTAGACACTAACAACCTTAAACATAGCATTCCAAATATTCCTGAAGCCAATATGAAATTGAGCAATCTTGAATATCTCATTTTGTCAAAGAATAATTTAATTGCATATCTCCGATGTAGCATACTTCAACTAAGAAATATTATAACTCTTTATTAAACAGCAATTTGATTAGATCCCTCCCACTTATGATAGCCCAACTAAAGGCTTTCTTTCTCCTAGATAGATAGAATAATAATGTTTTTGGCATTTTATCCAATAAAATTAGGGGTTTAGTTTGTCTTCAATTTATAGATTATCAAAGAAAAAATTAGGACCAATCCCTAAAACTATTGACAATTGTAGTTCTTTAAGTTAATTTCCTGCTCACATTAATAATTTCTTTAGGATTCTCCCATTATGTTTGGCCAATTGTGTCGCTATTGAATTATTCGATTTAAGGAGAATAAATTCATAGGAGGACTTCCTTATGAATTTACAAGTTTTTGTTAACCTAAAGGTTTTAAGATTTGGTTACAACATTTTCATGGTGGCAATCCTAAACTGGTAACAAATTTCACCCAATTATATGTGTTGGGTTTGTCCAACAATAACATCACTAGAAGAATGCCATTACATTTTCAAAGACTTCAAGGATTTACAAACACTTCACAATATGCTAAACTACCTATGGAAATGATGATTGGCATAATGAGTATACTCTATCATATGTGTTGTTTATAGATACAATATTTGATTTTCCCAACAATAATCTTATAGGAAAAATAACTACAAGCATAGGAGCTTTGAATTACTTGCAATTATTGAATTTCTATGGTTGTAACCACCTCCCTTCTAGTGCCTTAAGGATTCTCAAGCTAAAGAAGGTGTTACCTTTTGTTTGACCTGATCTCCAAGTTCATTATGAAGATGAGATTATCTAAAAGACTCATTTTTGCAAGTCTATGGCATCAAATTCTAATACCACCTTTGTGTTTAGCTCGCCGAAGATTTCTAGCAACATAAAAATTTTCCTGATCTAAGACTGGGATTAAATGTTACACTCATTTGAAGTTTTGACCTATTAAAAGAGACCATGTCATCAAGTTGTCCATGTACAACCCATGTCGCCTCCACATTTCCATAAAAAGTCAACATTAATGGCCCACCAAATAGGTCTACATTAGGGCAGTCATTTGCATCGCTACTCAAGGGATTTAACATTAAAAAAGGTGAAGAGGTGGTAGGTGGCGAGTGGTGGTAAGGTTCCATGATGGAACCATGGTTGGTCAGTTGTTCCTCTATTGGAACTATCATATGTGTTATAATGTGAAATGGTCACAGTAGCAGGAGGTAAGTGGTGCGCAATGGGAAACGTTTTGGCACTCCAATTTTTTCTCGGACCCTACTCGTAGCCTTTCCATTCATAGTTGAATGGAATTAGTCCATTTGTGTTGACCTCTAGCTAATTCATTAAACTTAACTACTATAGTCAATGGTTGATTTCCAACCCATATACCATAGTTTCGTTGGGGCATGGTTTCACCAATTCCCACTAATTGTCAGCCTCAGATTGGCTAGCTAGAAACGCACACTTGGAGGTTCTGAATTTGACTGATTGGAAAAAAAAATGAAGACAAAGAAATATTTTATGGAGATTAGTTTCTTACACATCTTTAGGGGCCTAAATACATATTAGACCTGCTATCAAAACAAACCCTCAATTTGGATTTGGGTTACATCTATTATGAATAGAGGGTTGGAAATACAATTTAAAGCACTCATTGGCATCCATAAGCTAGAATACTAAGTCTTATCTATAGTTTTTGGCAAAGCAACTTTTGCTTTCAATCTTTAGCTTTAAATTTTTCTTCAGAAAAGTAAAACTTATTCCGATTAAAGAGTACCATTTCATTCAGATCTTTTTTTCAAAGTTAGCAACATAACTCATGTATCCTTTATCATAGAATTTTTTCTAGAAATTTTGTAAATATTTTTTTTGTTAAATAAAGAGATTGAAATATGACTTTTAGTTAAATTTTTTTGTTTGTTTGTTTGTGTGAGTAGCACCAATTCTCTCTAGAGTTGTTTTTTCTCTGAAAATCTCTTCTAAAAGGAGAAAAATATCAAAGCATATGAGATCGTCATATACTTATTTGATTCAAAAGAATAACAATAAAGATTATGGCATGATGGTAGAAAAGTCCATTCTGTACTATTTAATAATTGACTTGAAGGTAGAAAAGCCCATTTCAACTTTCTTTAGGATAAGAGTTAGGAATTTGAAAAATGAAACTAACCATAAATTTAACAAGTGTAATACGTAGCATTGTTGCTTAGTACCTACGTCTTATGCAAAAATTAATTGATAGATAAAGTTAATATATATGAATCTATGGATGATTAATGATATTTAGGTAAGGGGATGATGATAGAAATAAGAAAAGTAAAGAGACACTATTAAATGTGAAGGTAATGACATAAATACATAAGAATACGATGGAAATCAATGGAGCTAGAAAAACCCAAAGATGAAATAAAATGATATAATAAATTCATCAATTATTAATTTAAGGGTGGAGACATTGAATAAGATATTGCCAAAATTCACGAAATTTATATATTCATGGTTAAAGTTATTGCGATGTTTTTTTATAAGGTTTCTTTAACAGAGTATGTCAAATAATGACTAGCTATAAATAATGTCTTCATTAAGAAGTGATTGGACGGAATGATTACTTTGGCTAACCTAAGATTTTCCATAAAAGTAGAGAAATGCCTTAGTGGAACGATTTTTGCTTATCTTTCAAACCTTTCAAAAGTTGTTTAAATGTCTCATAAGACTTAAAAATAATACTGATATTCTTCTTCAATAAAATTTTTGAATATAAATTTTAAATTTTAAAAATTACATTTTAAATAACAGAAAACTAAAATTGTATGGTTAATTAAAAATTTAAAAAAATTCTAAAAACATAATTAATTATATTTAAAAGTAATTATTAAAATTAATCTCCAAAAATTCACCATATAATTTTATTTAAAAAATTATCTTTTAAAAATTAATTAATTCATTTAAAATTTTTGAATTTATAAATAAAAAATATTTAAATATCTTTTTTATATAAAAATTAGTATAAATATTAATAGCCTTAAAAAAATCTTCTTTAATAGTCACATTAAAAAAGTTGGGAAAAATAATAATTAGTAATTAGAACTTCTATACTCTGTTAATAATATAAATTAAAACTTCTGACATAGTCTATTAATAAAGCTTTGACTCTCATACTGACGAGAATCCAACTATGAAATAATTGGCTATTGAAATTGATATGAGAACAAAATACTTTTATATCACACGTATAAAGCAAGAAGAGTAATATTGTTTTTTTAATAATATAATGTAACTCTGCGTACAGAGTAGAGGTACACTTTGCATTTAATTATTGATTTGGTTTGATGCGAAGGGTGTGGGATAATTAATGCATTAATAAATATATATTAAGAGTTGATATCTGTATTTTAATACACTGGTAAATATCAAGATTCAGTAGATGAATTTTTAGGATATTTGTTTGTTGGGGAGAGTTTATTTTAAATAAAAAAAATTTTGGTAGAAATTACATGAGAGAATTTTTTGGCTAACACATTTCAAATCAACAAGTGACATTTCAAATCAACAAGTGTGGTTCATCAGCAGGCCCTCATGATGAACCACACTTGTTGGTTTGAAATGTGTTGGCCAAAAAAATTTCTCATGTGATTTCTACCAAAAGACTTTGTTTAATTCATTATAGATCACAGAGGCTTGAATACAAAAGGAATTTATTCTATTTTTAAATTTTTTAAATAAATTTTTAATTCTTACAATCTAATAAAAAAACCCCATAAAATTAGTTTATTTTTATTGAAAATTAGTTATTTATTGATATCATCGAATTACAAATAGAAATTTAAATTTTCAAAAATAATTTTTTAATTTTCCCAAAAAAATCAATTTAAATTTATATTAAAACTTTAATAAACTTTATAGATTGATCAAAAAAATTTAGAGGTAATAAATTTATTATCAGTTTTAAATAGTTTTAATTAAAAAATGAAAATAATCAAGATTTGTAATTATACTCATTAAAAATTGGCCTATAGTTGCCATCAAATTACAAATTCCATTAATCTACATCTTATCATTTCCATCTTTTACAAGTTGATTTTCACAATTCATTTTCTAGATAATTTTCCCTTAAATTCATTAAAGATTTTTTTTCCTAAATTTATTAAATCATTTAAACTATAAAATTTAAGTTTTTATAGAACTAAATCTATTTATATATTATAGAGATATTTTGAAAAAAAAAAAACATTCTTAAATACCAGTCTTGATCCATCTAACTCTTAATCTATGATGCCAAGAATACATCTAACTCTTGATCTATCGTGCCAAGAGAAGAATCAAATCCATCAAGATGCAAATATTTCCTATATTATTAATCCAAAGTCACTAAATAATATTAGATTTAATAATAATAATAATAATCTTTTTTTAATATTAATATTAGATTTAATGATGTTTTTCACATGGTATGATAACAAAATTTATAATAAAACTACATCAAGTTAATTTTTTTAAATATTACAATTTTGAAGTGGAAATATTTATGTCTTTAAAGATTTTAATATATATGGATTTTGCTCATTTTACAAATATTAAATTAAAAAAAATATTAAAATATTTTGGAGCACCATTTTCCATCCTATGTGTTGAATTGTACTGTAGTTTTGTGTTAAATTGTATTGTAGTTTTTTTTTTTGTTATTTTCATTTTTGTTTTGGATGGACATTAATTATTTTTTATTTTTATTATTAATTTATTGGAAACATGACACACTTACATATCCCTTCATACTTAGTTGTAGAATATGTCTTTGCCCAAAAAAATCCCTTCATACTTAGTTGTAGAGAAAGGTGTAGGATGTTTCTTGGCCCAACAAGTCTAGCTTTATGTACACCTTTCTCTTAACCATTCTCTTTTTAAGAAGTTGATATGAAAATGTGCATATCGTTTTAAGAGTGCATGTAAATTCGAGACATTGTTGTTTTTGTGAATAGTTATAATAGAAACATTTTTTTTCTAAATATGTCTAAAATCTATTACTGTAACAAAATGATACATGGAGGCACTGGCCTCTGTAGTTCTTAGCCAAAGTTCATGCCATATTGCAACCAAAACAAAATGAAGACTGCCCAGAAGAGGGAAACCAGTCCAGTCCAAAATAGATTTGTTGCCCTCACAGGGGAAACCAGCATGTGAACATAGTGTGATATTCTTTTGAAAACGGCTTCAAAACTAACTATTTTGCTGAAAAATGCAGAAATAAACCCATAGGACTAGGTGTCGGGAACCTGAAACCTGAAGAAACGTGTTGGTTTAGTTGTCATTTGGTGTCGATGGATGTTCTTCAAAAATTAGGCGCATGTAGGCATCGAGGTCATCCTCTTCTTTTTGCAGTTCACTCGTGTCTTCCTTCTCACTCTTGCCGACCATGGGGTGGTCCAAATTTTCTTGATTTCGCTCTGCTGCTATCGGAATTGAGAGCAGAAGGCTCGCCCTGAGCAGTGTCGTTCTTCTCCATTGTGCTAGTGTGACGTCTTTCAACAATGGAAGGCTCCTCCTGAAACGTAACTGTTATGGTGGCCTTGATAACAGGTCGATCCAGAGAACATTGGTATGTGAAGTGAGTTGTATAACTGGAATGCTGAGAGATGGAAGGGAGAGCAGTAGCTGATGGACAGGTTTGTGAAGGCTGGGAGCTAACAACGCGAGTGCGACCCCTGCCACTGCGTGTATCAGGATAACGAGCCGAGAAATGATTTGACGAGGGGGAGGAGGAGTCATAGACAGTTGAGGGTGAAGAATGGAGCATTCTGCCTCTGTTGCTGCCCCTCCTGCAACGCATTCATTGATGCAACCAAGGCATAATGTCATAGGGAGAAAGGGACTAGCTGTGAGGAGTAGGCACGGAGTAGAAATGGTCACTTAGGGTGGCGATATCAGAGGCGGAAGGCTCAGAAGCGAGGGTCAAGTTACATAACAGGCTCAGCGAATAGTGGTTGCCCTTCCCGAACTCTGTACAACAGAGAATTTGGCATCTCCTTCTTGTTGTCGTGCGAGTGCTTGGCTCCACGACAGCCAGAGGGCACTTACATTTCAGAGGCAGAGGAGCATAAACAGACAAGGATGCGGGCCGAAGAGCGCCTGAGGTCTCCATAATGAAGAGTCGAGGCGGGGTGGCGGTGGTAAATTGGTGTGAGTGCAGCATTGAAGCACATTTATGAAGGGTTGTAAGACATTTTTATGGCGCAGTGTGTGAGATTACAGGCGGCCATGTGGCTACGCCACTTGTCGGCCCGTATCTCCACCATCGCATCAACCATTGAAAACACCTACATCCAGGAGTTATAATAGAAACATTAAAGTAAATACTTAACCGTTAATTGTTGGTGAATAAGAGAACAATTAATCAATTTAATGGTTAATTTTAAGTTTAGTTTACTTTTAATTTTATATACTCGAAAAAAAAATAAAATTAATTAATTAAAATATTATGAAAAAATTTAAAAAATTAATGTTTATTTTTTTATTAAATATTGTGGATATCATTGTTATGCTTCAATTTTTTTCAAAAAGACACTCAAGTTCATTTTGTTATTCATTATATAGGATGTTGGACATTGGATAAACCAAGACTTCTAAATGTTGGACATTGGATAAACCAATTTTTCTAGTTTCTTTAGCGATATGGAGTAACAACCTCTTCTGATCTTTATATCTGGCACCTACGAGATTTAGAAGATTGTTGACTAACACTCTCTTTGACTAACACTCGTAGGTTTTCGTGTAACATCAATAGTGATTCCCAACAAGTGGTATCAAAGAGTAAGTCTCTAGTTCTAAACCCATAACTTGATTTGAGGGAGATTGTTAGACGTTACATAAACTGCTTTGGGGGAGATTATTAAACATTACATAAACCAAAGCTTTTGAAGTGCAAGGGGAATCATGATTCCCAACACAATATCACAAGCCATCCTTCTGATTTTGTGAAATAGAAGCTAGGCCTATCTTTCGTTTTGCTTGCGTCTCTTTCATGGTGGAGTGTAATACAAATCCATCAGTCAGAGATGACAAAGAAGAGGGAGGGGAAGAGTTGGCAACATGGCTTAACACGAGCCAACATAAGCATGGTCTTGTGATGTCTACAGGGCTTCAGTTACATATGTTCTGAACATTCTTCATCCTCATCATGTCAAAATTTCACCCTACACCAGGTCCGCGCTACTCTTAGTGATGAGGTGCAACACCCATTTTTCAGTGATTTGAACTCTAAATTTCGTACCAAAACAAAGTTGAACGATCATTGTACTGCCTATTTCCATACAGTGAAAGGTTATGTGTTCGAAATTGAAGGGAATAACGCAAGGCTTCATCCCTTGTGTCTAGCACTTCCTGAAAAAATAGACTTCGATGGCCATGCAAATCACAGACTCACGTTTATGACGAGAAAGGCAACAACATACAAATGTAATTCCTTCGATAGGCGCATCGAATTTTGTAGCCACCATTCCTGGAGAAACGGGACTGTAGCCATCGTTCCTGGAGAAACGGGACTATAGCCACCATTCTAGGAGAAAAACACATTAGAAACCAGACGATACGGAGAAAAAATAGTTTTTTTCAAAAACAGATCGTTTCTTACAACGGTTTGATGCCACAACGTTTATTCATCAACAGTCTCTCCTTCGTTAACTCTTATAAACTCAAGTTACCAATTCATGTTAACTCTCGTTCCAAAAACTCATTGCGTAAAATGCACCACGTGCAAACTAGTTTCCTTTTCTGACTGCACAACTCAGAGAAACAATTTCTGGTGAATAAATTTTCAATTATTGAAGTAATGATTCAATGCTTTTTTGAATGCCAAGAGATTAATATCTTTAGTTTCATTTTGTGTCGACCATAGAATGAAGCCTGCAAATATCTATGTGTATCTAATAACAATAACATTTGCAGAGTTTGATTTAGAGTTCATGTGTCATCCGCATTTTTCCATAGTCAATACATTTTACTTGGTGAATAGCCTCTTGGATAACAATATTGATTCAAAAAGGTAGGTTGATGGTGCACATCTAGTATTTAATCATGCATTTTGAATATGAAACTCATTTTGGCACTATTACTTATGTCAGATAATTATTCAATGAAATCCATGACTGTGTAATAGGGGATGTCACTACAGGGATGACAGACTAAGAATTTGGCAACCAACAACTTTCTGGAGTGAATCTAATGGTCACTTTATCTTTACAAGTATGAAGCAACCCAAATCTTTATTTCTTCTTATTATTACAACCAACAATCCTTTGTACGAGATCATAGAGCTTTCCCCGCCCAACCACCCAAAGGCACAAATCTATGGTTCCTGATAAA
>APFE031281227.1:134064-152072 GCA_000404065.3 Pinus taeda | reverse complement strand
CCGATCATGTACTGCCTGTGCCATTGCCAAACCGACCATTAAGAAGCAAGGTCTCTATACCCCGTTGCCTACCCCTAGTCGACCTTGGGAATCCATCTCCATGGATTACATGTCAGGCCTTCCTTCCACTAAGCATGTAAATGACTCTGTTTTTGTGGTCGTCGACAGGTTCTCCAAGATGGCCATTATGATGGCCTGCAAGAAGAATATCACAGCAGAAGCCACTGCTAAACTCTTCTTCGAACGCGTGTGGGTGAACTTTGGGATCCCACAGTCTATCATCTCAGATCGGGACAGTCGGTTTCTCAGCACATTTTGGACCAGTCTCTGGTCAATGCTGGACACCAAACTCACGAAGTCCACAGCCTTCCATCCTCAAACTGATGGCCAGACAGAGGTTGTCAATAGGATGATCGTGCACATTCTGTGCATGTATAACTCAAAGCATCCACGCACCTGGGACGAGAGCCTCCCCTATGTTCAGCACAGTTACAACCGAGCTCTTCACAGCTCCACTGGCCATAGCCCCTTTTCAGTTGGGTTTGGGATTCCAGCCACTATGCCCCATTGATGTGGCCATGCCACTTGCAGCTACTCACATGAATTCAGCTCATGTCCAGTCCGAAACAGATAAGGCCACCAGCTTCATTGACCGCATCCAACATATTCGCCAGCAGGTCCATGACATTCTTGAGAAATCAAATGCCAAGTACAAGCAGCGACATGATCAACATCGGGTGCCACACAATTTTCAGGTGGGCGACAAAGTCTGGTTGCATTTGCTAAAGGAAAACGCCTTACTGGAGCCTATCGAAAATTAAGACCACTTCGATATGGTCCTTACACCATTACTAAGGCTATGGGAGACAATGCATTTGAGCTCAGCATTCCCCCATTCCTTGGCCTGCACCCAGTGTTCAATGTGGACCGCCTTCGGCCATACTTTCCACCATTACTAGACACATCCGACATTGCAGAACAGCTCCAACCCACAGAATTAAATCCAGATTGCATGGAACAAGCTGCAACTGATCGGATCATGGACACACAGATCAAGAACACCCACCAACAGAATATCCAACTGTACCGAGTTGTCAAAGCAGGCCAACTCCTTCAGCAGGGCAAGTGGTTCACCAGGGAACAGGTTCAGCAGAAGTTTCCTCATCTCATGGGGGAGCTCAACGCAATGGGGACCATTGCTTCCTAAGGGGGGAGGAATGATCCAGGTGGATATTGGTGGCCACCTGCCAAGTCCACATGGACCCCCACCATTGTCTTTCTCAGCATTTTCAGTTTCCTTAATTGTAGCACAACTTACTATTTTTAGCAGTTTTTCGGGTCCTGAACTTCCGGAGCCGTTTTTGAGGCCCTAAACGATGTTTTTTGGGGAATCCGGAGGCAACACAGGTCAGTGGAACATGTAACTTTCCCGTTCCAACAATGCATACGTGCTCGAATAGAATTTTCTAATGAGCTATTGTACGCATCAAACAGAGATCATATGCTAAAGTTACGACCCCGGGAAGTTGATGTACCAACTTACCCCCAAACGGGGCCCACAGTTTGGCGTTTCATCTCCTAGGGTTAGGTTTTGGAATGTTAAGGGTTTTTCATTGTTTCTCAACAATAAATAGGCCTTCGAGCCTCATTGTAAGTCAGTTCAGAGGCATGTAGCCCACACATCTCTTCTCAAAGATAGCTACCATCGCCCTAGCTAGTTTATTTCCATTTCTGATTGTAAGCATATTTCAGTATTTTCCATTAATGAAATGAAGTATTATTTCCGCTGCATATTTGTGTATATGGTTATCTCTGTAATTTGTTGCGTTCCTGTTTAAATCCGGATCACAAATGGAAATCTTCTATCTTGAAGGATGAATCGAATATCACACGGAAATAGAACATCATTGATTAATGATGAAATACAAAACAACACTTGAAAGCCAAACAGAAATACACAATAACTTAACACACGACACACCTTAATAGTAATATGATCTTGGTAATCCGATTATCAGTCTTAGTTATAAACAAGAACGATTGTATTTTATAATGGAACAGCAACATCAATAGATCCAACAATCGCAAGGAAATATAATCTCTAAGATGAATTCAGTAATACCAATTAATAAGTGTTACAACACAGATACACTGTAATTGAACAACAATACATTCTGTAAGGATCAACAATGTTATATCAATGATTGAAATAATAGCAATGCATTACCAAGTCAAGATGAGTCAATACGACATTCCTGGCATTGAGAACGATATTACTTAGTTGAGCATGAATCGAATATAACAGAACCATGATGTAAAATAACAGAACATACCAGATTGCCAAATAACGCTAATAAGCAAAACCACGCATAAACCAAGAAGATAATATATACTAGTAGCAGCATACTCCACTAGAGGCTGGGTCCTTAGCTGCTAGCGGATGATGCTGGGCTACTTCAGATGAGAGGAATGAACAACAACTCCCAAATCATATATTAATCATCAAATTGTGAAATCATTACAACAGCAAAAGCTTGAGAATTACAACATGCAACAATCCCTTCTTCCTCCTATCCTATCATGAATAATCCATCATCATTCTTTAATCTCTAATTCTGAATCCTCAATTCTCCATCATTTTTCCATCAATTCCCATCCTCATCTCTGATCTCTGTTTTCATTTAAATAGAGAGATCAAAGAGAAGTTACAACAAAGATAATTACAACATGATTTCTATTACAAAATTGGATTGATTCTAACCAATTGATCAACAAGAAGATATATTTCCATCCATCTCTCAACAAGAGCAAGGCGAATTTGGCTTTGCAGCTAAGATTTAGATGACGGCCGCAACAACAAATCTGAGAAAATTGTGCTCAAAGAACCCTGCGTTTCTCTCAATACAAGCCAAATTTGGGCAAACAGTTCTTCACTAAAGTTAATTGGGTCCGTTCTGGACAAAACCGATATTCCATATTTTCCAGATTCATCTTCATTTGCTCAGAATCTCAACCGCAAAACTGTCACTTCTTATTCCAGCGAATTTATGAGTTGGCACTTTTAATAGTCAAATCTTCAATCTAGAAATTATCTTGGAGGTTAAAAATGGTGAAGAATGTTACAACCAATTTATTGAAACTATCATTGATAAAATCACGCATCATCATCAATTTATTAGAAATAAAGGAGAATAAATAATATTTTCCTGTCAGAGCATAAATCATCATAAAAAAGAATTATATAATAAACCGTGATTAATAATATGATAAAGAAAAGTAAAAATGGATGAAATAATTGTTAAAAAGGTGGTCGTATTCACGGCCCAACACTAGGTCAATGCGCGGTCCTGCAGCGCACTCACTAAGATAGCCTTCTTGATGTTATTATCTGTGATGCCCTGAGCGTCCCATACAAACTTGATCACAAACCAGAACTAGCTCGGTTCCTCATTTTCTACACCTTTAAATGTGGGCAGCTGGGCTGTGCTCGCCATCCCAACTCTTGATGGTAGTGGGGTTGGTGTTGGAGTGGATGGATTTGATGTAGGTGAAGAGGGTGGTGGCGTGGACGGAGGTGGTATCAGTGGGAAGCACTCTCTGATCAACCAGACTAGACTTCTTGGTGAGAACCTTGTGAGCTCCTCCTTGCTTTCCGTGAAATAGACGCCAAAGGACTATTTCCTATCCCTTCCGCTCCGCGTTACTCCAGACATCAATACATGCACATAATCTATTTTTCACACAACAACATCTTAATCGAAGTATTTAATGACCTGATATACCTACCCCAAGGCCCTTGAAGGAATTGCCTTTTTGCTGTACTGTAGCTCATAGTTGTATCTATCATGAACTCAGTGATAAATCCTCCTATTACCTGATCCAGCCAATGATCTACTGCATGCACAGTTTTATTGTCGATAGCTTCTGGCTTGTGCACTAGTTCCAGAGTCCACACAATAGGCTTGTCCAATCTGCACCTTCCCACGCTTCAGCTAACCTCATGATCCACTTGTACAGCTCTACCGGAAATGTCGCAAAGAAGACCTCGTGAATATCTGTGTATATATAGTGGTCCCACCAATCTTCCTTTGATACTCGCGGGTCTCTATTTTCCTGGGTGGTGAACTTGTGGAGTTTCAGATCCCACGACTCTTTAATCTCTTTCTTTGTAGGGTTCCAGCGTCCCAACTTCAGACACCCCTTAGGCAGATCTCAGTCCTGGGAATGGAACCATTTGTTGGCCTATATGGGCCTGACCCAGGTTCGAAAGAATTATTTAGCCAAGCAAATCCCACAGCTACTAGCCCTTTCAGCAATAGCCCGTGTAGTGTGGACTAAGGTCTCACTTGGCATAGCAAGGGAGGGTGTTGGAACCAGGCTTCCACACCCTTGGGATGTCTAGATGTGGTTTGGAGGTTTCACGCCCCGTTCTGTAACTTCATGCTGCACTGTATTCATGCCAATCCTGATTATCTCTTACTGTCTATTAGTGCGCAGTCTATAGATCTAATCTATTGGATGAAGTATTGCAACTCAGATGTACTTTGGAATGGTATTTAAGCAAACATTTATTGGATTTATTCACTTATTAAGATTAAACCCAACTTCACAAGAATTTAATAAGCAATCATATGCACATAGATAAAAACAATCGTATTATTCATACAAAATGTCAGATTTGTGATAATTCATATGTGACATAGAATTCTCAAAAGAAACTTATCTTTATTTCCACTTATCACCAGTACAACAAGATCCGCCCTACGCACTCAGCTGTAGGGGTCTGCGCACACAACTGCGGACTCTTCCAGGCCTTTGCACACACAGCTGCAAAGCCTCTATCCACTACCCAAACCCTCGATCGGACTTACAGATGCTTTCAAATTACTTTCCTTAAAAACCCATTACATGCCAGATCCAAAAACGTACAACCAAACTTAGCTTCCTCTACCCATAGAGCCTCACTCTATTTATATCTTTCCATGGACCGCGATCCATGGGCAGGCCGACTCAACTTACATTTCTTTACATTATTCTTGGGAGGACTACCAATTGACTTCAACTTCTTACAAATTGTGCTCCGCGCATCCCACAAAGTCTTTACCCTGTTTTTACCCAAAATTTCGGGCTTCATGCCCCATGACTGTTGCGCGGGGCTTCCGCTACCCAACATTCTTCAACCTTGTCATGCCATTTTCAGATAGCCATGGTGTGATGGTTTCTCTTTTATTTGGTTAAGCCAGATTGCTGGATAGTTTTGAAACTGAGTTAGGTGGTCTTTGAAAGGAAGAACACAAGGCTTAGGAATACCTGGACCAGACTAGGATTGTGGTAGATCCTCGGTTTGTGTGCTTCAGTGGGCATAGGAATCCTCGACCAGTGTGTTATCACCAAAATAGGACCCTGATAGGCTGCTGATCAGACTATCTCAGTGTAACTATTTAAAACCAATCTTTTAGCAAGGGCTTAGCCTCCTCAGCCTGAGAGGGCTCTCTCAAAGGGCTAATGATATTGATTAAAGATATGGATAGATGGCTAACTCTATGGTTTTGTGATTTTATAGATTTATAGGTTGAAAGATGAGGTTGAAAGATGAAGGCTAGCTACCATTGGGATATGGAGTCAAAGTATGTTTCAGTACCCCAGCAAGATCAGCTTAACATGAAAGTCAGGGCATAGAGAGTTTTTATACATCAACAAAACAAAGATACAATGCAATGAAACACAGTTTATAAATACATGAAGGAAGTTACAGCATCATTGATGAGTTCTAAGTAACATGTATTCATACCATTGCAAGTAAGTGAAAGAGGAAATCCATGAGACAATAGGACATTAAAAACTCTCTTTGAATCCTGAGTAGTGAAGCCAAAACATTCTACCTAGCATGGAAGTCAAGGCATTATAGAGTTCAAGTGCATAAATGCAAATATAAAACAGTGAAACACAACTAGTTTATCTATGAAGGAAGTTAGAGCATCATTGATGAGTCCTGAGTATCATAAGTAAACACCACTGCAATGTAAGTATTGGAAGATGCCATCAAAACAAGAACATACAAGAACTCTTCATGAATCTTGAGTTGTCTAAGTAGAAACTCTGCATCAAGTTAAAAATATACACAGTCTGCACATAGAGTAGCAGCTGATCCAAAAAGTATCCCCCTTTTGCTAATTCGACCTCTTGTTTTATATGTAGAATTTAAAACATGGATTCCCTCATCCCTCATCAATAGAATTCGAATTTTCTATGAGTGACACCTATTCTAACCATAAAACAAACCTTTAAATGCATTTGACAGCTAACTAACAGTCCTAGAGTCCTAATACAATTAGGAGTACAACTCCTTGTTATGACTAAACCACCTTAAATAAACATTGAATGCATTATTTGAAAGCTGCAACCTCATGAGGTCAAATTTGATGAAGCCTCCCACGTTGTCACCTTACTGCTGAAGAGAAACCCTAGAAATTAAGGAATATGTTTCCCTGTTTTTAGGTTTGGGATCCTTTAAAATTGGCACATGGGACAAAGCTTTTATTTCTCATCCATGAAATATTTTATGAAACGGAAGGAGGTTTTTGTATTCCATGCTATCTAGAACAAAAAATTCTCTTGGTTTTTTAAAGCACTTCTCCAGCTGTCCAGAATCTGTCCTTGAAAAACACGTGTAAAACAGGAAAAATCTGTTCTCTGAAATTAGGGTTTCAAAGAAATCTTAGTATCTCCAAACTGATAATACTTATGAAGAAAGTGAGATAGGTTATTGTAGCTGGAGAGTTTATGAAGAGAAACCTCCTTCATAGTTCCAAAATACCTTTTCCTATGACCAGAAACTGATCTTGAAAAAAACTGCTAAATCCAGAAGACAAAGCTTGGCTTTCAGTAGTTTCATAGCGCAAGTTTAACCATACATTTCTCCCACCTCATAACGAATTTGAATAAACTAAAAGTGGTTGTTGTAATTAAGTATGTTATGAAGAAAAGCCTCTTTCAGTTTTCAAAATTGAGTTCTCAGCTGGTCAACAACCCTTCTGGAAGTTGACTAGTAAAAGTAAAAAACGGAGTCTTTTATGCTGAAGCAGGCTGTTTCAGTGGTTTTGTAGCGCGCTATGAAAACTGCTAGTTCAGAATCCATGATTTCGTAGGTAATTTAAAATTTTTTCAAAATGATGTGAGATATGACTTCTAAACACATGGTGAGGCTTCTAGGACATGGAATGAGGCTGTCAAACTTTATTTGGAAAAGAGAATGACACTATTGAGATGAGATGACTCAAAACCTATTATAAGACTATGACTAGAAATAAGGCGAACTTTCCAAAGTTTAGGAGAAAAATTTTTAGGGTGATAATAGTGGCTCCACTAGGGATAGTGTGCCCTTGTGGTACACTAAGAACCTGTAGCTCCAGTGTTGCTATCCATCCTTTAGAATAAAACTCTGAACTTCTGCCCAATCTGCTCCTCAAGGCTTTAATGATTTCTGCAAGAGGGAATCAACCTGCACCTACTAAAAGATGCTTAGTCAACCTAACCTGATCTTATTTGCACATTCCTACCTACCGTATCAGCTGCAATTTCCACTTTAGGTCAGGCAACATGATATTTCCAATAAAGCCAATCAATTGTCTTTTTCGATATTTGAGGCTCTTGAATGTATTCGACCTCAAAATAACCATGATAGTGAGATGACCAAATCAACTTATAATGTATCTGATCTTCATAATGAAAATGAAAATGAAATACTGGTGTGCAAAGCTTCGCCATGTATTCATTTATAGGGTCAAAGAGGACATGGTTATTTTGATGATCATCATAACATTCTATATCTTCAGACAACTGATTTTCAGCCTCACACGATTCCTTTGATATGCTATCCAACTACTTTTATGAATGATTCCCACAAACAATGTAATTTTCTTCATTATTAAGATCATTAATTGATGTAAGCTACTGCAAAGTATGACAAAAAAATTCAACCTTTTCCTCTGCCTGAGGGTTATAAAAAATTTCTTCCAGTATTTCTTCTTGGTGTTTGCAATTATTTTCATCTTCATTATGATCCGAAGATTGACAAGTATGCTGCATCTCTACATCAATCTTGGAGGATGTAATATGATTTTCATAAGTAAACCCCTACTGATTTTTATGCTGCATTTCATGGGATGTTATCCTTTCTTCTTGGTGTTGAAATGTTTTTTTATGAAAAGCCTGTAAAATTTCTTCATCCATGAATTCATCATCATCATAACATTCCTCCAAATATTGAATAAAACTCGCAGAATGTTTACAGCAATCTTTGACCAACAATAAGGAGGGATGACACTCCTTATACATGTCATAGAATACATCATGGAAATCAACAAGAGAATATAATGAACCATTTTCCAAGCTTTTATACCAAGACCATGCTTTTCCTTCTAAAGAGGTCATAAACATCTTCATGAGACAATCTTCGGGGAAATGAACCTTAAGAATGCGTACATGCATATGGAACCTAACCAAATGAAGAGAAACATTATCTTTCTTTTCATCTTTGAATATTGGAAGATCATCTAACCAATCAACCTTTGACATAGGATTTGGAAAACTAGGGATGTGAGACCGATTCATAGGGGCATACCTGGCATTCATTCTTGCAATGGAACTCATCTTGAAACTTCATCAAGCTATTGATCTTCTAGCAGTGGAGTCACCTTCTAATTTGTTATTTTATGTGTGGAGTTACCAAGGTAGATTGCAACCTCAAAAACTTTTTGAGCTCCTACTACCTTTAGAAGTTCAGCTTCTTGATTTGGGGAATGAATAATCTTCAGACTCCCGACAGACACACCAAAATTTTATCACCAAAATAGGACCCTGATAGGCTGCTGATTAGACTATCTCAGTGTAACTATTTCAAACCAATCTTTTAGCTAAGGCTTAGCCTCCTCATCTTGAGAGGGCTCTCTCAAAGGGTTAATGATATTGATTAAAGATATGGATAGATGGCTAACTCTATGGTTTTGTGATTTTATAGGTTTATAGGTTGAAAGATGAAGGCTAGCTACCATTAGGCTATGGAGTCAAAGTATGTTTCAGTTCCACAACAAGATCAGCTTAAAATGAAAGTCAGGGCATAGAGAGTTTTTATACATCAACAAAACAAAGATACAATGCAAGGAAACACAGTTTATAAATACATGAAGGAAGTTAGAGCATCATTGATGAGTTCTAAGTAACATGTATTCATACCACTGCAAGTAAGTGAAAGAGGAAAGTCATGAGACAATAGGACATTAAAAACTCTCTTTGAATCCTGAGTAGTGAAGCCAAAACATTCTACCTAGCATGGAAGTCAAGGCATTATAGAGTTCAAGTGTAGAAATGCAAATATAAAACAGTGAAACACAGTTAGTTTATCTATGAAGGAAGTCAGAGCATCATTGATGAGTTCTAAGTATCATAAGTAAACACCACTGCAATGTAAGTATTGGAAGATGCCATCAAAACAAGAACATACAATAACTCTTCATGAATCTTGAGTTGTCTAATTAGAAACTCTACATTAGGTTAAAAATATACACAGTCTGCACATAGAGCAACAATTGAGCCAAAAAGTCTCCCCCTTTTGCTAATTCGACCTCTTGATTTATATATAGAATTTGAAACATGGATTCCCTCATCCCTCATCAAGAGAATTCGAATTTTCTATGAGTGACACCTATTCTAACCGTAAAAAAAACCTTTAAATGCATTTGACAGCTAATTAACAGTCCTAGAGTCCTAATACAATTAGGAGTACAACTCCTTGTTATGACTAAACCACCTTAAATAAACATTGAATTCATTCTTTGACAGCTGCAACCTCATGAGGTCAAATTTGATGAAGCCTCCCACGTTGTCACCTTACTACTGATGATAAACCCTAGAAATTAGGGAACATGTTTCCTTGTTTTTAGGTTTAGGATCCTTGAAAATTGGCACGTGGGACAGAGCCTTTGTATTCTCATCCATGACATATTTTACGAAATGGAAGGAGGTTTTTGTAGTCCATGCTTTCTAGCAAAAAAACCTCTCTTGGTTTTTTAAAACGCTTCTATAGCTGTCTAGAATCTGTTCTTGAAAAACACGTGTAAAATAGGAAAACTCTATTCTTTGAAATTAGGGTTTCAAAGAAATCCTAGTATCTCCCAATTGATAACACTTATGAAGAAAGTGAGATATTTTATTGTAGGTAGAGAGTTGATGAAGAGAAACCTCCTTCAGAAAACCAAAATACCTTTTCCTGTGACCAGAAACTGATCTTGAAAAAGACTAGTAAAACCAGAAGACAGAGCTTGGCTTTTAGCAGTTTCACAGCGCAAGTTTAACCATAAATTTCTCCCACCTCATAATAAATTTGAAGAAAGAGAAAAAGGTTTTTGTAGTTCAGTATGTTAAGAATAAAAACATCTTTTAGTTTTCAAAATTGAGTTCTCCGCTGCTCAGGAACCCTTCTGGAAGTTAACTAGTAAAAAAAAAATAGAGTCTTTTATTTTTAAACAGGCTGTTTCAGTGGTTTTGTAGCGCGCTACGAAAACTTGTAGTTTAGAATCCATGATTTCGTAGCTAATTTAAAAAATTTTCAAAATGATGTGAGATATGACTTCTAAACACATGGTGAGGCTTCTAGGACATGGAATGAGGCTGTCAAACTTTATTTGGAAAAGAGAGTGACACTATTGAGATGAGATGACTCAAAACCTATTATAAGACTGTGACTAGAAACAAGGCGAACTTTCCAAAGTTTAGAAGAAAATTTTTTAGGGTGATAACACAGTGAATGGCGGGATATACGGTAATCCTAGAGGTGTTTTCCCTTGATAGGGCCTATGAATCCTTGACTGATGACTAGCGAGATATATCGTAAAGTATGGATGGAGGAGTATTGATTAGCCTTATAAATCCGAGAGTAGGAGGCAGGAAAATTCCTCACAATGTAGGCGGAGAAATCCAGTAGTATCAATTCTTATTTAGGGCCTAGTGATCTAGTGGGGATTGCCGTAAAGCCCAAGGAAGCTTGGTTTGGTTTGGTTTTGAGTCCCACATTCATCCTTGGAATATGACACGAGGGTGATTGGTTGAAGGAAATATTTGGTCCAACCAATCTATGATCG
Organism: Pinus taeda; assembly: GCA_000404065.3. Taxonomy (NCBI): domain Eukaryota; kingdom Viridiplantae; phylum Streptophyta; class Pinopsida; order Pinales; family Pinaceae; genus Pinus; species Pinus taeda. Next base: position 140,934 of record APFE031281227.1, on the reverse strand, counting down.
GGCGTTTCATGGAAGTATGATACCTAGTTGGATTTTTCATTCATTAATAAGAGATCTTTTTCCTTGGCATTTCATGTGTAAATGTATTGGCTTATATATGAATTTTATGGCTATTATATCCTTGTTATTTCTTTTGTTTATATGCTGGTTGTGACTATGTTTTTTTGACATAATTGATGTGTGGATCTCATTATGTTTTGATTAGCAAATGAATGTATAATAAGTACGTGACCTAATAGATAATAATGAAACTATTATGATATGGAAACAATGTTTCTTTATGAATCTCAGATAAGTATGAGAACCATATGCTTTGATTTGTTGTTATGACCTGTAGGTTGCATATTTGTGACATGTTTGATGAAATGCCTGTCATGGCTTGTAGGGGTCCAGTGAATTCATTGATCAATTGTTTTCATAAGTACCTTTTTTTCAGTGCCATTTATCATTTTTTAAGGTTTCATGAAGTTCTGGGTAGTGGCCTGAGTCCTAGCCATGAAAAAGATGCACATAATCTAGGGTCGTTGGCTCAGACTATCTAGAAAAGTCCACAGTTGTTGGCATGCCCTTGTTATGGGAGTGAATGGAATGCTTTGGTTGCATGCATGCCTTGTCATGGGAGTGACTAAGGCTTTAGGATAGTAAAAAGCTAATTTGTCTTAGGGATTAAGCAAATGGAAGGGTTGGTTACCTCCTAAAAGGTTTGTAGCTCCTGCGAAATGTTAGTTTGGTTGTGTTTATCAGTTCCACTTCCTTAACTATACTTGGGGATTTGAATCACATCATAGTAGCCTCTCGTCACATGTTTACCCCATTGGACCGATTAGTTTGGGTAAATGTGGGAGGATGGTGTTACAATGTGGTATTAGAACATGGTTCACCCTTTGGATTGGATGGGTAGTGTGTTGGTCATGCATTCATGTTGGTTGAATATTTGAGTTCTATTTGCTTGTGCTTTATGTACTAGTTGTGTATGCATGGTGGTGGTCATGGTCGTAGTTGTGTTGCCATGTGAAAGTGGATGGTGTGTTATTGGATGTGGTCGTCATGAGTGTATGTCAGTTATGAATTGGTAATGCATGTCAGTACTTGTATATTGTTATGCATACATTGATATGGTTGTAGTTTACATGCATGATGTCATGGTATGTGATTGGTATGATTAGGCATTGACAACTGGATAGTGGTTAAACTGATGTTATATGTTGATGTGATTATGATTATACATGTATCGTGTTAATCTAGTTGATCTTGCAGATGAGAAATCCTCCCCTGAACTATACCAAGCTATGTTGATTAGGTAGAAATAAGGAGTTGCAAGGTAGATAATGACAGAATCATGCATGCACAGGAGAAACAAGTAGAAGTTAATGTAGTAATCCTTCAAAGTTTGTCAGAATTGCAGAGATCGAGACCACTTCGGATCAACCATGCACAAGAGGATAGGACAAATGGGGCATATGGAAGTAGAGCTCATGGTGAGCACAGGTCAGATAGAGATGACACAATCAGAGATGGCAAGATCTTGGATAATCTAGATAGGAGAGGTGATGGACACATGTTCTATTCTAGTTCTGGTTTTGACAGGCACGATGATCGTCATTGTTATCATCAATAAAGGAGGAGTGACAGGGGATATTTTCCAGATGAGTTCAAGAAAGTGAAAGCACCTAAATTTGATGGGGATTTGAAGAAGCTGGAGGTTGCAAAGGCATGGCTACATGGGATGAAGTAATTCTTTGAGATGCATGATTACACGGAGAACATGAAGGATAGAATAACTATCTTCAACCTCAAAGGGAAAGAAGACATTTGGTGGGAATATTGGAAGTGGGTTAGAGACATAAGGAGAAAATATTTGATTTGGCATGAATTCAAGAGACTTTTCAAGAATAAATACTTGCTAGAAAGATACTACGACAACAAATCCAAGGAGTTTTATGAGCTAAAAATGTGATTGATGACAAGTGAGGAGTATATGACTAAGTGTTTGGAGTTATTGAGGTATGTACTGTATCTTAAAGTTGAGAAGGCCAAAATTCACAGATTTTTCAGTGGATTTCCATTAAAATTTAGAGATAAGATTGAGTATGATGAGCCTCGATTGCTTGAGGAAGGTATTGGAAAATTGAAGCATTGTTATGAGAAGTCAAAGTGTAAGAGAAAATCTCATCAAGTTTGGAAAGGGAAATACAAAGCTAAACGTAAATGGAAGCTAGAAAGAACAAGTCCTTGGGATGCATGTGAGAAAGAAAATGTTTCAATTTACAAGAAGTTTAATGGGTCACAACATGGAGGGCAATAGGATAAAGGTGATGGTACAAGATAGTTGCAGTGATGGAAATGTGGTAAGTGTTGAAAATAGCAACCAGAAATGTTAAGAATAGCATCAAGAAAACTCCTAATTTAATTTTTCCTCGAATTAAATTAGGAATTAAATTGTAATTCTATTCTCATAGCAAGTTGTAACAATTAACTAAGTTAAGTCGAATTAGTTGGCTCAATAAATTCAAGTTAGAAGTCTATCTAGAGTCGTGTAGAGTGATCCCTAAATTTTAGGGGCCTAGGTTGAGTTCTTACTAAGTTGTAATTATTTAATTTAGTTTAACTGAGTTAAATTAAGTTAAACTAGTACTAACTGTTGGAGGAACTAGTGAGTGGTCAAGTGAATTAAATTGGATTTAATTCACATGTAGTGATCAATCAGATAACCAATAACTCACTCAAAATAACTCATGCATATCAGTTTAGAGGAAGACCCAGTTGAGATTAGAGTTCAGGGATAATATACTGTCAATTGTATAATTTTTTGAGTTGTACAGATGGTGCATGCAATTAGTAGAAGCCTTATGATGGATTGCGCAGTTTTAGTGAGGGATTTTCCCAATTAAATATGAGATAATTCTCTCAGGAATTGTGGAAGGAAGTAGGGGCTTGGAAGGCTAGGAATTTGGCTAAGTATTGTCCAAAGGGATTCAGTCAGGCAAAGGATAGGAAATACTTGTGTAGGTTGAGCTCAAGGTTGAGTGGAGAATATTGTATTCATCCAAGGCTTACCTAGGAAGCAGAGAGATAGATTTTACTTGTGTAGGAATTGTTCAGGTTGAACAAGAATTGTATTTTCTTCTTAGGTCTTATGGTTAATTCAATATAGATAGTCGGGGTTTTTAGTAGTTGCTTTTCCCAAAGAAATATTGTGTTATGTGCGATTGATATTCCTTTTATGCTTAATGTTTTCATCGATCAATTCTGGTTTTCACTGAAGAGTAGAATAGTTTCTTGTCTTGTGTTTTAGCATATCAATAAGCTATTGAATCTACAATAAAAATCTACATGGTATCAGAAATGAAGACAATATAGAAAAGGAGAATCCGAGTTTGGTGTGCAGGTGAAATCGAATTTGCAAGTTCATAATTTAGAGTTAACAATATGTCATTCTACAGTTTGAGACTTGAGTATGCCCTGGAGGGAAGCTAGAATTACATAGCCTTGAAGGACAGGATGGAGGCAATGCTAAAAGAAAATGGCCCCAAGGAATTCATAGATCATGACATTCCTAAGCCTCCAATATCTGATGCTAAAGATATGGCTGAATGGAGAAAGTGCGTCCCAAAAGCGAGAAGGATTATCTTGGAAGGAGTTGGAGACCACATTATCTTGAGTCTCCATGGGAAGGACACTCCATACACAGTGTGGAAGGCATTGACAGACCTATTTCAAAACATCAGTGACCATAGGAAGTTGGCACTAAAGGACAAACTCATAAAGATTAAGATGGAGAAGGGCGACTCATTTCCGAAGTACTTGACCAAGTTCACCCATTGTTGGTATGAGCTTCGAAGTGTCAAGATTACTGTTTCAAAATAAGATATGGTGAGCCTAGCTCTTCTGGGACTTCCTAAGAGTTGGCACATTTACCAAAAATCTATTAAAGGGAGGGAAAAGCTACTAGATTGGGAGCGATTATGGTCAGATTTGGTAGAATAAGAGTTTTAGCAGAACACCAGAGATGGGATCTCTTCCAAAGAAGTGGAAGAGGACCTTGCATTAGTCATCAAAGAAAATAAATAGAAGGGAAAGAAGTCCCAAGGTGTTGAGGGCGGCAAGAGGAAGGACTTGTTGAAATTGAAGTGTTTTCAATGTCACGGGTACGGGCACTTTTCCACAAATTTCCCAAAGAAGAAAGAAAGCAAGAGGGAGCCTGTAGTTGCAGCAACTGGTGAAGCTCTAGCTTCACAATTCAAACTTGATTTCACTCCCATTACATGCATGGCCAACACTGTAACGGTAAGCATGTGGTATCTCGACAGTGGTGCCTCATTCCATATGACAGGGAATAGATATCTCTGCAGTGACCTTGAGGAGAAAGACTTGAAGCAAAACATAGAGTTTGGAGATGATGGGAAGTATAGCACGACATCATCAGTACAATTACATTTTAAAGGGAGTGTTGAAAATAACTGTTGGGAATGATATCCCCCAAAGGTCAGTTTTGGTGATAAAAGCCCATGTTTGAGTCAAATTTTGTAATAACCTAGTAAAGACTTAGCATTTTGTGGTCGCGGAGTGCTTAGGTGACATAAGTCATAAAGGGTTGTCTACCCTTAGTTTTGTAAAGTAAATTCAACTGTAAGAGATCTACCCATGGTCCATGGGCCATGGGATTATATAAAAGGAGCTAAGCTCTAAGTAGTTAGAGGCATGCAATGGAAACAGAGAAGAGAGTCATAGATTTGAGCTAGAAGCGTAAGTTTTGGGTTGTAGCGTAGGTAGAGGCTTTGCAACTAAGTGCGCAGAGGCCTAGGGTAGAAGTTCGCAGCTAGGTGCGTAGACCCCTACAGCTGTGTGCGTAGGGTGGCTAGAGTTTGTAATCACTTGGAAGATATCAATAAAGAGAAGTATTCTGCAATTTCTGTGTCTTTGTTCTGATTAATGCATCTTATCATTTTATGTATGAATTTTCTTTATAATGCTTATGTGAAGCACGAATGTGTATGATTATGCTGGGTAACTGAACGCATATAAGAATATATATTTACGTGGTGCTAACTATGAGTATCTAAGAAGATAAGTAAGACACTTATACTAGTTTAGGAATCTGCTCGATACACTATCTTAGCAGTGAAAAAGTGTCTAGATCAAGGGTTAGGGTTGAGCAAAGGTCAGCCGTTGTTGCAGGATATTATCCCCTAAGGCTCTTGGGTGGAACCCTAGCAGACTGGAAGTTGTCTAAGTCAAGAAACATACACACACACAACCGTTTATGCTAGAAAAAGCTACTTCTAAGGTGAGAAGGACATACCTGAGGTCCTACGTTTGGGTAGTTACTCAAGGGTGCAAACCCTTCTTCACGTCCCTTCCGCTCCTTTGCCCTGCAAAAACAACAATTCCAAGGAATGCAGCAGTATATGGACAAAGATTTACATAAAAAATGATCTTTATGTTATATAAGAAAAGGAGTTAGTTATAAACTTCTAGACATCCATTCATACATGAAATTCAAATATGAACATCATTAACATAAAGAAAGAAGCGTTTTGGGAACAAGACATGTTTCTTTATTAGACAAATAGAATAAGTATGAAAAAGAGCAATAAACACCTGACCACTTCTGCGCTCAAAGGCTCAGCCTCCTTCTGGATCATCCGCCTCAAGCCCTTAGTAGGTCACCTTCCAATATCACTCCAAGATGTCATGACTAAGGGATGAACATCAAATCACAAGGAAACAAGGGTTTCCTGTACAATATGGGGGAAGTGCAGAAGGCACAAGGGTCTTCAGACCTGATCATGGGGGAAAAAACTCAGTATAATAACCTTGCTCTATACTCTCTCCTCCTTTAGGCCTTCCCTTTGATGTCTTTTTATACCAATTCCAAAGTAGTTTTTAGTTAGGAATTGGTTGGGGACGGTTGAGGCCACGGGCACTAACAGGTGATCAGCAGGTAAAACCCGCGATCTCCACTCGAAAATAAGGAGTTTTATATTTTTTAAAGTGTTTTAATACATATACGCGGGTTGGGTATGTATGAACCCACGTATACACGTGTTTAACTCAGGGCAATGTCGCGTACAGGGAATAAAACACTGTTTTTTAGATTTTGGACCGGGTCTGGAAGGAGGGGTTGCCCTAGGCCATGGGTGTAGCATCACAAACCATAATAGTGAGATTTGGAGCTATAACAACGGTGAAGCGAGGAAATGGTTTAGAGCTTTTCCGACTACAAGTATCACTGGCCAATCTGTAGAGACAGTTCTTAGATCACTGGGAAGTGAAGAAAAATCCTCTTCATATCCTCTCTGAATATGAGAACATCAAGGGGAATGTTAGTGAGTCTGTCCAAAATTATTGTATTAGATTCAACTCTGTTTACAATGCAATTCCTGATCATATAAAGCCACCTATGGGGTTAGCCTTGATTAAGTTTCCAGACGGTATTGATATTGATATGGCCTATCAATTAAGAGAGAGAGATACGACCACTTTGGAAGATATGCAGAAGATTTTAGTCAGCGTTGAAGCAAATCTCCTTTCCAAAAGAGCTAGAGCAAGAGTTGAAAAGAAATTCACAATAAAGGAAGAGCCTTCCACTTCAGATCAAGTTCTTCGGAAGGTGGAGCAGATGTTTGATAGATTGAAACTTGACAAGCCTTAACCACAAGTCAGAAATCCTAACTTTCATGGCCAGTATTAGCCACAATTTAGGATCAAACAAAGAGAGCAGCAAGCCCAACATCAAGCAGCATAGCAGCAGGTGCAGACACCATTACAGCAGAATTTTGTACATGGTCCGGAATCAGATGAAGAGGAGAATGTGATTGGAGAAGAAAATCATTTCTTTACACCCGATGATATGCCAATTTTCATCAC
>APFE031281227.1:70123-119309 GCA_000404065.3 Pinus taeda | reverse complement strand
GAACTAGCTTGCCTAAGGAAAAAGGACAAGCTTTTATAGATAGAGGAGGAGGAGTTAGGATCATCCACAATATTCATGGGATTGGCTTTATCACTAAGAAGCTTCCATGAGAGGTGGCAAACCACTTCCCCTCTATGGATATTCGAAGCCAAACCAAACCAACTCAAGATAGATTCAGTTCAGGAGTGGGTTAGGAAGAACCTTCGAATGTTGGTTTTTTACAAACACTACCCGTTTTGGCTGGCACGAGTGCGACTCTGAGACAGAGCGCCAGCTGGTGCGCCGTCTTTGGAGGATTTCCCCCATTGGCGCGAGTGATGCACAGTGAAACCGCGCCAATGGAAAAAGGGTTGTTTTCATGGGTTTTTTGCAAAAGATGTCTTTAGGGAAAATGAAGTTCATACTCAAGAGAATACAATGCAAGTGTTTACAGGTCATGTCACTTCTCACAGGTCCCGGAATGAGTACTTCAAGGTGCGGGAGAAGGGGTAACAGGGATGGTGGCAAATTGCTGTGTAACAGATGCCCCGTAAAGCATGAGGCCTAAGAGAGAGAGAGAGAGGTGAAATGCTTTACAAGAACATGGCCAACCGAAAACACTACCGCTGGAGAACCTGCGCGGAGAAGTACAACTGATATCTCAAGTACATGATGTATGTGGTATGGGCGCAGCCATCCATAGCAGAGTACATAAAAATCTAGATCCAAGGTATGGACGCAGCCATCCAGTGAGGATCGATAAATAGACTCAGGAATGGTCGCAACCATCCAATGAACGAGTCATGTAATGATCATAATAATGCACAAAATCGCAACATATATTCTAATAGACAAAATCCAGGGTCTTGCGCTCCATCTCGACCCAAACAAAGTACAAGTTCAAGCATGCGAATATAGGAGTCGAAGTCGAACATGCAAGAATATCGTCTGATTACCAGCCAATGATGAAAACTATTAACAGACGTGAGAGGTACCACCAATAATGAAAACGGCCCTCAAGGTACTATAGGTATAATCTACGGCGTGCGAATCAGTGAACCGGCGTCGAACACCTGTAGAATCATTCGATCGGAGGCCAATGATGAAAACCTCGCATCGAACATGAAGAACCTGCCATTGAGGCATGCAGGCTCCAAGGCACCTGAAGGGAGTCTCTAGGTCAACTTCCTAGATAATGAGCTGAAGTCGACAGGAAGTAACCTTCATTGAAGGTGGGCCATAGTGTTTCCCACATCATCGATGCGAGACAGAGGAGTATAATAGGTTTTGTGAATCAGGATTATCTGAGTTATCAGAGGGAGGTTGATTATTTCACAGAGGTCGAATTCTCTTGAACATATCGGTGGCACGACAGTGGACTTGGCAGTATTTGACATCAAATGATCAGACGTCATGGTGACAAGGAAAAGAGCAGATGAGAGGTCAAACAGGATCACCCAAACCCATGGAAGCAAGTGAAAAATGAGATGAGATGTCCCCACCCAGTGTTATAGCTCCAAATCTCACCATTATGGTTTGTGATGCTACACTCATGGCCTAGGGCAACCCCTCCTTCCAGACCTGGTCCAAAATCTAAAAAACAGTGTTTTATTCCCTGAGCGTCATTGTGCCTTGAGTTAAACGCTGTATACGCGGGTTCATACATACCCAACCCGCGTATATGTATTAAAACACTTAAAAAAATATAAAACTCCTTATTTTCGGGCGGAGATCGCGGGTTTTACCTGCTGATCACCTGTTAGTGCCCGTGGCCTCAACTGTCCCCAACCAATTCCTAACTAAAAAACTACTTTGGAATTGGTATAAAAAGACATCAAAGGGAAGGCCTAAGGGCGAAACGGTCTTGAGGTAAGTTCGGACAAGTAGGAGAGGGAGTATCTCTCTTCCCTATCTTCACAAACCCTCGCGCTTAACTCCCAGATCCGGAGCTTTCCTGGTCTTCCTAACGCTATTGGATTTTCTCTCTTTAATCAGACTCCTATGTTTTCACGTTTAATGCGGCCTTGGAGAGTTAACTCTCCACTTGCCTATTCCAAGGCCCTAAAATCCTAAAACTTGTTTGTGTAACTTAAAATAAAACAGTTCTAGTTGATTTTAATTAGCGCTTGATTTTAAGGGCTATTCTTTAAGTCAAAGGATGGTGGAGGTGAAACTAATGGTGTGTTTTTTTGACGCAAAAAAGATTAATAAAACTTAACTATATGCTTATGCACTTTGTCATTGTTTTTCGATGAAAAGTAATCTTCTACAGGGTTCAAAAGGAAACTTCTACTGAAACAAACTTTTTGTTTTCTTTTTTATTCATTCATACTTCACACTCAAAAGTTAACAAATCTATTTCATGCCGAAAGAGATGCAAATTTGTCCTAAATGCAAGACTAAATGCTTGATGCAAGATTGAAAACTACTCTAACAAGAAATAAAATTTGTTTTTGTTTATCAAATTTCCTTTTTGCCACTTACTATATTTAGATGGAATCAAAGATGGTACAATTCGTCTAAATACTAAAAGAAAAACTCAAGATAACAAAAACACTTTCATTCAACAAAAGGAAACAAAATAAAAAGCAAGTTCAAGAAAGCAAAAACTAAAACTTTTCAAAAAGTTTACTTGAAAGTAGAAACAAAAAAGGGTCCTTTTGAAAATGCTTTCAACAAAAACCGTCACTTCACAATTGAAAAAAGCAAGAAACACTTTTTGCAAGTTTACACCCAACAAGGAATGAAAACTCAACAAAAAACAAATGTGCTCAAAAGGGCTTTCGACAACGGAAGGCAGCAAGGAAAGCTTTGGTAGCAAAGACCAAAAAAAATCAAAAAGACGGTTCCAAGAAAGTATCAAAATGACAACTTTGATGAAACAAAGAAGTAATTGGTCATAAAAATCTATTTCATTAAGCAAACCAAAAAGTCACCAAGAAACAAAGTTAAACACAAAGATTAATAACAATCTTTTCTGCTCTGATCACTCAGGGCAGCCAAGATTCCAATAAGGAAATCTTGTGTGTTTTAAAGCAAAAAGGATGATGACACTTGCAAACACGAAACAAGACCAAGACTTCTTATAATTAGAGAGAAGTCGGAGTAAGGACGCTTGCTGGAAAACAGAGAACTGATACTGACAAAGATGACTGTTTAAAACTGACTGAAAGCACCAGAAACACTCCAGAGACAAAAAGGTTTATAAATCTTGAAAACTGCCAAGTATACGCGACTGCATTCAGTGCAAAATGCATGTATACGCGACTGTGCCTAAGGAAACCTGCGTATACGCAGGTTTACTTCAGACAACAAGCGTTTATACGCTTCTGTAACTAAGAAAAGCAGCGTGTATGTGGTCTTTCAAGAAAAATAAAAAGGAAACTCAAGAAACTGGTAAAACTCAAAAGTCAGAAACAGACCAAACAATAACAATAAGCCAGCAAGCTACTGAGCCCTGATAGGCTTGACAAATGCCCAACTAGGAACAACAAGAATGTTGTTCCCCAGCGGAGTCGCCAGTTCTGTATGCAGGATTTTATCCCCTAAGGCTCTTGGGTGGAACCCTAGCAGACTGAAAGTTGTCTAAGTCAAGAAACATACACACACACAGCCATTATGCTAGAAAAAGTTATTTCTGAGGTGAGAAGGACATACCTGAGGTCCTACGTTTGGGTAGTTACTCAAGGGTGCAAACCCTTCTTCACGTCACTTCCACTCCTTTGCCCTGCAAAAACAACAATTCCAAGGAATGCAGCAGTATATGGACAAAGATTTACATAAAAATGATCTTTATGTTATATAAGAAAGGAGTTAGTTACAAACTATTAGACATCCATTCATACATGAAATTCAAATATGAACATCATTAACATAAAGAAAGAAGCGTTTCGGGAACAAGACGTGTTTCTTTATTAGACAAATAGAATAGTATGAAAAAAAAGAGCAATATCACCTGAACCACTTCTGCAGGCTCAAAGCTCAGCCTCCTTCTGGATCCGTCCCGCCTCAAGCCTCTAGTAGGTCACCTTCCAATACTCACTCCAAGATTTCATGACTAAGGGATGAACATCAAATCACAAGGAAACAAGGGTTTCCTGTCCAATATGGGGGAAGTGCAGAAGGCACAAGGGTCTTCAGACCTGATCAGGGGGAAAAAAAACTCAGTATAATAACCTTGCTCTATACTCTCTCCTCCTTTAGGCCTTCCCTTTGATGTCTTTTTATACCAATTCCAAAGTAGTTTTTTAGTTAGGAATTGGTTGGGGACAGTTGAGGCCACGAGCACTAATAGGTGATCAGCAGGTAAAACTCGTGATCTCCACCCAAAAATAAGGAGTTTTATATTTTTTAAAGTGTTTTAATACATATACGCGGGTTGGGTATGTATGAACCCGTGTATACACGCGTTTAACTTAGGGCAATGTCGCGTATAGGGAATAAAACACTGTTTTTTAGATTTTGGACCAGGTCTGGAAGGAGGGGTTGCCCTAGGCCATGGGTGTAGCATCACAAACCATAATAGTGAGATTTGGAGCTATAACAGCCGTACCCTTTCACAGAGGTATAGAAGGGTGGAATAGAGGGCTCGTTTGGCAAGCCCTAGAGTGAAGTGATCTCTGTGAAGGTAGGAATAAAGGGAATAAATGACATCATGACCATCTCAAGGTGCAGAAAATTGGTTCCAGCATCCCCCCATACTGCTTCGGGTGAGACTTCGGTCCGTGCTCCATGGGCTTATACCGAAAGGGCCAATAGTGTAGGGTTTTGTTTGGATAATTAATGCAGAACCTAGGTTAGGCCCCCTCAAGCCAACAAAAGGTTCTGTTACCGGGACTGGAATCTACATAAGAGATGTGTGATGTCATATCACTGGAATCCAACTAAGAAAGAGATTGGAGATTAGTTAGATAGGAAGATCTACGAATTCGCGGTACAGGAGAACAAAAACCAACGACTAACAAAGGAACGGTGGCTGGACAGGTACCTGTATACAAAGATCCATGAGATCTTCTTCTGCTCCTTTCTGATTCAGCTATATGAGCAGATCACAAAGCTAGTAGATAGCCAAGGAAGGTGGAAACTTGATGGTCTTACTGTGTGGACCTCTGAGCTAGTGCGAAGGTTGGAAGCATCAATGGATAAGATCACGCGCGCTGTCGATCATTGGCTCAATCATGTCATTGGAGGATTTGTAACTAAAATTGTGGTCGATACCTCAGTGAGCTACAGTGAGATGGAGCGATGCTTTTTCGAAGGACCGCGAGGTAAGTACGTGAAATATTTGAATACTTGGATTAAAATGCTATTGTGTGAAAAACGAGTTATGCAGCTACCTTGATTTTCGGAGCTACACGAAGTAGAAAAACTTACAGAAACGAAGGAAAAAAGGTTCCTAAATATATTCCATTTATTTCACCTCCGTAAGGTGGCGAAGAAGGAATAATGCAGGTTTCTTCGTGAAGTGCCATTCAATTAATAAGACAAGGATTCCTGCGAATACCACCTTTTCCCACACCTCCTACAACTTCACCACCATCACCTGCGACTTCAACTATACCACCTCCTCCTCCACTGCAGTTCAGTATGGTGAATTCAGTGAAACTACCTTTGTTCAAAGGCTTGGGGAGTGAGGACCTAGACTAATTCTGGTTCGTTGTGAAAACTGTATGGGAAGCTCAAGGTGTTATAAATGATAAAATGAAGAAGGCAACATTGATTAGTGCTCTACAGGATTGCGTGTTAACCTGGTATATCAAGTATGCTAATGATAACCCGAATGATGGAGTAGCAGACATCCAGACAACATTGAATAGAGAGTTTAATAGGCCTAAATCTGAAGCACAATTTATTGTGGGATTCAAATAAATCACGATGTAACCAAGCGAGGCACCTTAAGAACTCGATTAGAGGTTGAAGTGTACAATCCGCGAAGCTAACAAGAACCTAACAGACAAACATCATTGCACGTGGTTTGTGGCTTTGCTCCTACCACACTTAAGGGTTGTGTTGTCGTAGTAGAAGATAACAACTCAAGCAGAGGCCTTGGAGATCGCAATGAGGCTACATGAAACATCAATGCAAGATCCAAATTTGGGGGTTCAGCAGATCCATGCATAGTTGAAGATATTTTCCTTGAGATGCAAAGCTTGAAGTAGGACAGAACAGTTTGACTAGAGGTGCGCGAAGAGGTATGGTGTCTGAAATGAAAAAGTTAGGGGCATGAAAAATACCATTGTTCGGTCTTTGCAAACTACCTCACCGGATGAAGGCCAATGCCTTTGAGGCCAGAAGCTCAAGAAGGACCAAGCACAGGGCCTGCATTGTGGTGTGCTGTATGTCAGGTAGTAGGGAAACATGCCAAGTATAACTGTCATCTGTTGCATAAGGTTGTACAGGCACCACAAGAACTGTTTTGCAACTTTTGAAGGTCGATCGGGCATGATGAGCATAACTGTAGAATCTATGAATTGATGATGGATAAAACACCTGCCTATAGGGTTTAGAGAGAAACGCGGCTACCTGACCAGAGTGAAGGGATGGCATGAACATGATTTCTGGGGAATGGATGAGGCCGAGGCAGAGGAGGACCTGGCAGAGGTTGGGGACAATTGATATGCTACAATTATGGAGGGCCAAGACACTATGCCCGCAATTACGCTAACCCAACACGTTCGTTGTGCAAGTATTGCACTATGTTTGATCATGAAATAAAAGATTTCCCTACACTGATAGCTATGATACATGAAAAAGGAATGCTACCACCTCTGCCGACTAAGAACCTACAGATGGTGAGGTCGGAGCCGCAGGAAGAGGACCCAAATGTTAATATAGTGCTCAGAAGTGGAATCGCAATAGGAGATGACAAGGGGAAACAACCCGAAGATAGCACATGGGTGCATAAAGCTTCAATCAAGGAGGTTGAGTTCGATTTGGAGCACGCACATGAAACATTCATGGAGGCGAAGAAGAGCTTCAATGGGGCCTCCACCTCTAGAGGTAAGGGTAAGCCTTATCAGGAGATGGACCCTTCTATGCTTACAACTTTCCTAGAGACTTGCATGAAGCTATTGTGCGATAGAAAGGCTATGAAGGGTCTATAGTAAATCATAAATAGATGCACTGGAAACACACCTGCTGAGCTGTGCATCGTACGAAAGATTGGCAAACATAAAACAAGGACGAGACAGGAGATGAGATTGATTGCACAAATAGGAGAGTATGAAATGGATCATGTTATTTTGGACCTAAGGTTAGATGAGAACGTCCTACCAAAGCAGAATTGGGAATGGAAGGGGAGACCTGCACTGTAATGGTCTCTGATTTAGATAAGGATGGCGAATCAACAGAAGATCATCCCCATGGGGTGATTGCAGGAGGTGATAGTGGATAGTGAAGGTGCGAGCATGCTGGCTGATTTTGAAGTAATATATATAGTGGATGACAACAATACCTATCCCATGCTCCTGAATTGACTAGGCTATTGATATGAACGGGGTAATCAATCTGAAAAAGTGAAAGATGATCTTTAAGAAGAAATCACTGAGTGTAATAGTACCCCTCAATCTTGCTGAAGGACCGCGCTATACTGAACCAGTTCGCAATTATGAGAGCGATGATGATTTGGAATGTATCTATAAGATAATGATGCAAGACCAAGATTGGGTGAATCCAATAGTGGATGGATGAATTACATGGGATCAGGAGAGTTCATGCACATCAGACTTTGATGAAGAACTAGAGCGTTGGTAGAATCGGTTACACGAAGTAACTATGTCGAGCTGTAACATGATGACCCGGTTGCTGCACTATGTGTCGTTAGAGGTAAGGAATATGCCTAGTTATGATGGCCTGACTAATGTAGATAATGTTTTGGATGCATTTGAGAGGGAGGTACCAGAAAAGCAGTGCTTCCAGGCGATGGGCTGGGCACTGCATGCTACTCTTGCAAGATGGTGGGGTATGCACAAGGGAAGCTTTGATGATTGGTGCGAATGTAGGAGGATGATGAGAACACGATTTGGGAAGCCTAAGATGTGAATGATAGACAAGTATGATGGGCAGGATGGTTTGTGCATGCATTTGGCAAAATGGGCTCAAGATTATGGAGAAAAGCCCCAACTTGAATGGGTGCACTTGTTCTGTCACACACTTGATATTGTCCCGATGAACTGGTATTTAAAAATAGAGCTCCACCATGGCATAGGTGAATGGGATATTCTATGCAAATGATTCATATTGACATTCAATTTTGAAGACGGGTTTGATTGTATCAATGAGGCACTACAAGAGGTGAAAGAAGAAATCTTAAGGATACCATAGGATCCTTTAGACCTAATTCAGCCTGAGTGGGCTACTCAGCTGAGTCACGCGCTAGAGTGCTATAATGTAGCCGCTAAAGGAGAGGATGAGGATCCAAGAAAGGTTAACATCCTGGAAACAGAGGGTCACCATGAGGTTGAAGGTCCACACATTGAGAACCCTAATATAACCGCACCATTGAAAACGAAACAAGTAAACATTGGTACTGAGGCAAAACCCAAATTTGTGAAGATTGGAGACTACTAGGATGACACGACGGTGGATGAGGTCACTGAATTGCTCCACGAATACCAAGATTTATTCCCTACCAAGTTTATGGATCTGAAAGGGATAATCGGGGACCTAGGTATGATGAAGATTACATTGAAGCCTGACGTGAAGCTGGTTAAGCAAAGGCCTTACCATCTCAATTTGAAGTATAAGGAGAAGGTCCACTTAGAGCTAGACAAGATGATCATGACAGACATTATTGAGCCTGTGGAAGAATCTGACTGGGTAAGCCCAATGGTGGTATAGGAGAAAAAGAAAAAGGATGAATAAGGATATGTGTGGATCTCAAAAAGCTGAATGACGCTTGTGTACATGATCCTTTCCCGACTCCGTTCAGTGATGAAGTGTTGGACAATGTAGGTGGCTAGGAAGCATATTCCTTCATGGATGGGTTCTCTAGGTACCATCAAATCAAAATTGCACCAGAGGATAAGAGCAAAATGACCTTCACGACTGAGTGGGTTTGTTTTCATTACATTATAATGCCGTTTGAATTGAAGAATGCGCTTGTGATCTTCTCGCACATAGTCATTGCTGCGTTCCAAAAATTTATTCATAAGTTCTTGGAGGTATAATTTGATGACTGGACTACCTTTGGGCTGGTAAAACGCCATGTAGCGAGCTTGCACCTGATGCTTGATACCTGTCGAAGATACCATATCACACTCAACCTAAAGAAGTGTCTATTTTGTGTTCTTTTTGGGACCCTGTTGGGTCATGTGGTTTACAGATAGGGACTGATGGTAGACCCCATGAAGATCATGTTGATACTAAACTTGTAGGCACCAAGGAGTGTAAAGCAGCTGCACACTACCTTAGGACATACGGGGTATTACAAAAATTTTAACAAAGGCTATGCCTAGATCACCGCGCATATGGAAAAATTGTTGAAGAAGGATGTCAGATTCTGTTGGAATGAGGACTTTAAGAAGAGCCTAGATGTATTGAAAGAAAAGATGGTCACGTAAGCTCTCTACTGCTACTTTCCTGTAAACTTTCTCCTACTTGCCTTTATAGTCCAACTACTAGTGCCGATCCTAGTCTTCCTGGATTGGAAGAAGAATTTTCATCTATGTTGACTCATCATGTATATCACTGGGAGAAGTACTGACACAGGCTAGGGGAGAATAATTGGACCATCTTAATACGTTTGGAAGCAGAAGATTATCAAAGGCAGAGAAGAACTACTCCACCACCGAGTGCGAAGGGTTAGCCATGATGTATGCACTCCAGAAGTTTAGACATTACTTGTTGGGAGGCTATTTTTAGATGTACACAGATCATTCCATGCTGAAGTACCTAGTCAATAAGCCTATGTTGGGGGGAGAATCTGTAGATGGCTCTTATTGTTCCAAGAATATGATTTTGAGGTTATTGTGAAGCCTGGACGACTAAACGCATCACCAAACCATCTGTCGTGCATCAAAACAAGGGAAGATCCCACTAATTTGGAGGAAGGATTACCTGACGCATACCTATTTACAGTGCACATCACGGATGGTGATTTTGAGGATATAGTACAATTCCTAATGACAAAAACTTCCTTGAAAGGATACTCTGTCCAGCAAAAGAAGGAATTAGTGGTGCACATGGTAGATTTTTCTGTCATTACTGGGCATCTCTACATATTGCGACAATATGTACTCGAGTTTGAAAGAAGTAGCATCCTTGTTGATGCTCATGGGGGTGCCATGGGAGGGCATTATGTAGGAAGAGAAATTGCGTAGAAGATTCTATGCGCAGGGTTGTGGTGGCCAACCCTCCATTAGGACTAAAAAGCATATTGCAATGCGTGTGATGTATGTCAAAGGACTGGAAGGCCATCACAGAGGGATGAGATGCCTTTGAATCCATAGATGACATTGCAACCCTTTAAGAAGTAGGTGATAGACTTTGTGGGACCCATTCAGCCACAAGGAAAGATGGGAGCAAGGTACATTATCACTGCGACGAAGTATTTGGCTTGTTGGGCTAAGGCATAGCTTGTGAAGGATTGCACAATCATGATTTCCGTGAAGTTCCTCTTTGAGCATGTACTAACAGGATTTGGCTATCCAAAGATATTGATGAGTGATCATATTATGCACTTTTTGAATGGGACGATAAGCGTGCTGACGGAGGAATTTCAGGTTTATCACCAGAATAGCACGCCTTATCACTTGCAATCTAACATGAGAGTGGAAGAATTCAATAAAGTGTTGGAGAACGTGCCAACCAAGGTTTGAAGTGATCAACGAAGTGATTAGGACCTACACATACCTATAGCACTATGGGCTTATCAAACAACATGCAAGAAGTTGATTGGACAAACCTGCTTTAGGCTTGTTTATGGTGTTGAAGCAGTAATGCCTATGGAATATAGTGTGCCTAGTATGTGCATAGCAGCGCTCACAGGTATGAAAAATCGTGGAGCCCTAGAGGAAACACTCGCACAACTAGATGAACTTGAGGAAGGGAGATTTCTAGCTGGATTTCACCAATAGGTCCAAAAGCAACACGAAAAGGCATGACATGATCGAAATATTAAGCTGCGCACCTTTAAGGTAAATGACCTGGTTTTGTTATATGATAGTAAGTTTGATATAATTCCAAGGAAGTTCAAGATGCACTGGTTAGGGCCTTATGTCGTTAAGGAGATTACCGATGGAGGAGTGGTACAACTGGTCAAGTTGAATGGAGATCCCTTCCCAGGAAAGGTGAATGATAGTCGCTTGAAGCCATACACCAGCTATCTGGCCATGTGGCTAGATGACGGTAGCATAGTCTTAGTGCTCCATGCAATTGAAAGGAGGCATGGGACTATAAACTACACTGCTCGGGCTGGGGAGTTGCATGATTGGAGGATGGTGCAAAGCAAGGACGCATCACAGGGTCCACGACAGTGCGAAGGGAGCTGTGCTAACCAGGGAGAAATCACGCAGGTCAGTCGGAAAGTGATTGTTAAAGTCACTGTTCATGATTTGAAAACAAGAGCGTGGGAAAATGGAGTGGGTGCCTGACATTTGAGACGAAATTTATGGTTCAAATCCTTGAAATATACCACTAATCTGACATTAATGCACCAAATTTGAGGGGATCGGTCGGATTTGAATTCAAAATGCCCTATATATTACAAGTGGCTATCTAGTGAAAATCACTTAGCATTTTGAGAATTGAGTTTTTGAGCTCTCAGACACCCATGGATCGAGAATTATTTGAGGCTTTCAAAGAAACTCCCACATTTGCAATTTTTCTAGAGATGTCGCGAGCACTGTTAGAAAGAATTATGTCAGCACCCGCTAAAATTATAAATATCGAACAAGTAGTAGAGGAGCCGATATAGGAAATGGAAAGAGAGGCAGAAGTAGTTGTTTGAAAGTAGCTGAAGTACTGGCAGAGGTCCCTAAATCACTGAGGATGCCGAGACCAAAGCCGAGCCCAACCAAGGAAACTGTGAAGGACAAGAAGGGCAAGTAGCCTGTTATACCGGTGCACGCATCGCCAAGGAGAAACCCACCAAAACCCATTGCACATGAGAAAGGCAAGGCCATACACTTAGAACTAGAGGAGGAAGACATTGAAGACATCCCAATGGATGATGAGGATGTGGGAGTTGAAGTCGAGGAGGTTGAATCCCAGGGTGTAGACCCTATTACTCAGTTGCTGGAGTATGTCCCTCTACACAAGCCTAAGTCCAAGGTGCCAAAGGACATTGATGAGAACAAGACTCCCCTGCAAACCCCTCTGTTGCTGGATGAAATTGTGTTCGATGGTTCGTGCTTGGCACGAGTTCCACTGCTAAAACTTGAAGATTGGGACTTGGTGGACCATGAGAATTTCTTGCACCTGGCGACTAAGCAGTTGATGCACCGAATCATTGATATGAATTCTTAAATGATCGCATTGGAGCCGCAAGGGTGGCTCAAGGGAGTAGAAAAGGCGGGGTTTCTTAACTTGCTTTGGGTGTCGCACTACAACCGCACCCCGGTAACAGTGTTGGTCATCAAATAGTTGATGTGCTTGGTGCATGATGAGGGTCTGTGGTTGGAGGAGTCGATACCCATCACAGATAGGTTGATCCATCAGATAACATGATTTCCATATACAGGAGAGAATCTGGCCATGATATTTGGCGGAAAAGGTGGTGAACAGGCTCTTGTGGAGTCTATAAAGGAAAAATTTAAGCTAGTGAAGAAGCTGCGTGGATACACTATATCTAGTATTTGTGACTCCATTGTGAAGGTAGACATGCATATCTTAGCAGGGAAGGTGATGAGGAAGCATTGTACCGATGAGGTGTCGATACCTGTCATTACGCTAGCAGCACAGTGCGCTGAAGAAGTCCAGTTCAACTGGTTAGACTACCTTCACGGAGAGTTCTTGGCAAACTACTGTGAAGCACAAGAGCTCAGCAAGATGTTCCATTATGTGTGGCTCTTGCTGTCAATTGTGCTGGTTGCATGGGAGCTACTAGAGGATAGTCAGTTCCCTTTGGTCACGACAGACCTCCCTAAAGTAGTGAAGTATGCTTCGCTGTGGGCGACCAAAGAAGCACAGTGAATCAGGGATAGAAAGATCTTTTGGATCTTGATGGAAATGAACATCTAGATGTCCATCAATCACAAGCCATGATTTTCGTCTACGGTGTACACCAACCTGAAAGGCTACGACGAGTTTAAAGTAGAATTCCATCGAGTATCCATTAGGGTATGAAAGGAACCTGTGCAGAAATGGTACGACTTGCTGTATCTAGCAACAGATGAAACCATTGATGTGGTGCTTGATCAATGGCCATCAAAATGTTGCTCTACAACAAATTTGGCAGTGGGCGGAAGCAAGTCTACCATGCAGAAGAAAAAGGAGGAGGCCAAGCTTAAGATGACATAGCTGGCCGAAAAGAGGAAGAAGGTGGTTGCTGATAAGGTTCAAGCCGAGCGCGAGGCTGCACAGTAGACAAGGAAGAAAAGAGGTGGGACAAAGTGAGGATCTGATAAAGGCGCGAGGTTGCCTTCACCTGAGACCAAGGAGGAAACCAATGAACAACAAGATGCGGATCCTCAGGAGACGTCCGCTCGCATCAAGTTCCCAAGAGAGTGGGAGAAAGGAGGGCCTAGGAAGAAATCAAAGGCGACCAAGACCTCATTGGATCCCATCATGTTAACAGAGGGTGATTTACATGATATCCGCAACACAGTCAGGGATGTCATAGTGGAGGCCCTGCAACAGTTTGAACAATAGCAGTAGATCATCTTAGGGGCCATCTAGATAGGGTTGTAGGAACTGCAGACCTGTGCATTGTAAGCTAGAATGGTATCTACGAGCTTGGCTATCGACACTTTAGATGCTGCCAATATGCTACGCACGAAGACTTCCAGTGCGATAGAGTTGCCGGATGGAGCACTGACCATAGAGAATGAGGCTGTCAAACCCACTATCAACACCTTAAAGGGAGTCAAATTGAACCTAATAGTGCTCCCACATGAAGCACTCCACGTCTTTCAGGATGGAATAACTACAGAGTTTAGGGCCTGAGAGCACTGCACCCTCCAGGTGATCAGTGAGTAGCAGATCAATAACGAGAAAATGGCCCTACAAAGAAATGGTGCCATCGCCGCTGAGACCAAGGTGACCAATTAGAGAAAGCACATTTTGTAGGTCATAGAGGAGGCATGCAGAATGGTCCTAGAGTTGGCCGTTTTGAAGGAGGAACCAGTCGAGGTACGCATCCGCAAGTTGGCCATAGGGGTGCGCGACACTTTGACTAAGATGGCGCAAGTTCAGTTGGAGTTGAACCTAAAAATTACAGAATTACAGTTGAGGACCCAACCTTCAACCCCGCTAGAAGTGAAGGAACAACGGGTGACCTCTATCACAGAAGCAGTAGTGGTGGCGGATAGTGCAGTAGTAGACTACACGCAGTTCTTTAAGTAGTCATTTGAGGCCTTGACAAGCTTGCAAGAGGACCCCAATGTATAGAGGCTAGAGATAGAAGTGTGTGAACTACAATAGCGCCATGATGAGGTAAGGGCACAACACGAACCATCACACTAACATAGAAACTTACCAAGCTGCAGGAGGCCAAGCAGCTGAAGGAATAGGTGGATGTAAAATTGCACAAGAAAGCAGTGCTCAAGGCGAGACTAAATCCCTGGCTGGATGAGGCTTACGCAGTGACAGGAAATATCGAAGGTAAGCTTGTGAATCTGCGGGCAACGCAACAAAAGCTTAAAACTGATAGCGCAGGAGCAGTGACTAAGAAGATAGTGGAAGACGCGAAGCAGGCGACATCTCAGTGCACATCCAAGGTTGCAGTCATACGGGTCGAGTAAGAAGGGCTTCATGTAAATATATCCATGCCGATGGAGTGAGTCGAGGGTGAGTCATAATGTTTGTGTTGGGGGCCTATTGGGAACGAGATCCCCTAAAGGGAAGTTTTGGGTCTAAAGCCCATGTTTGAGTTAAATTTTGTAATGACCTAGTAAAGACTTTGCATTTTGTGGTCATGGAGCATGTAGGTGTCATAAGTCATAAAGGGTTGTCTGCCCTTAGTTTTGTAATGTAAAGTCAGTTGTAAGAGATTTACCCATGGTCCGCAGACCATGGGATTGTATAAAAAGAGCTAAGTTCTAAGTCGTTAGAGGCATACAATGGAAACGTAGAAGAGAGACGTAGCTCTGAGCTAGAAGTCTAAGTTTTGGGGTGTAGCATAGGTAGAGGCTCTGTAGTTGAGTGCGCAGAGACCTAGGGTAGAATTCCACAGCTGAGTGCACAGAGCCCTGCAGGTGTGTGTGTGCAGGGTGGTTAGAGTCTGTAATCACTTTGAAGATATCAGAAAAAGAAGTATTCTGCAATTTCTGTGTCTTTGTTCTGATTAATGCATCTTATCATTTTATGTATGAATTTTCTTTATAATGCTTATGTGAAGCACGAATGTGTATGATTATGCTAGGTAACTAAACACATATAAGAATATATGTTTACATGGTGCTAACTATGAGTATTTAAGAAGATAAGTAAGACACTTAGACTAGTTTAGGAATCTACCCGATATGCTGTCTTAGTAGTGCGAAAGGGTCTAGATCAAGGGTTAGGTTGCGCGAAGGTCAACCATACCCTTTTGCGGAGGTATTGCAGGACATAATAAAGGGCTCATCTGGCAAACCCTAGAGTGAAGTGGCCTACGTGAAGGCAAGAATAAAGGGAATAAATGACATCACGACCATATCATGGTGCAAAAACTTGGTTCCAACATCCCCCCATACTGCTTTGGGTGAGACTTCGGTTTGTGCTCTGCGGGCTGATGCTGAAAGGGCCAGTAGTGTAGGGATTTGTTTGGCTAATTAACACAGAACCTAGGTTAGGCCCCCTCAAGCCAATAGCAAAAAGAAATGTTAAGAATAGCATCAAGAAGAATCCTAATTTAATTTGTCCTTAAATAAATTAGGAATTAAATTGTAATTCTATTCTCATAGCAACTTGTAGCAATTAACTAAGTTAAGTTGACTTAGTTGGCTCAATAAATCTAAGTTGGAAGTCTATCTAGAGTCATGTAGATTGATCCCTAAATTTTAAGGGCCTAGGTTGAGTTCTTATTGAGTTGTAATTATTTAATTCAGTTTAACTGAGTTAAATTCAATTAAACTAGTTCTAACTCTTGGAGGAATTAGTGAGTGGTCAAGTGAATTAAATTGGGTTTAATTCACATGCAGTGATCAATCAGATAGCCAATAATTCACTCAAAACTAACTCATGCATGTTAGTTCATAGGAAGAACCAGTTGATATTAGAGTTTAAGGAGACTGTACTATCAGTTGTATAATTTTCTGAGTTGTACAGATGGTGCATGCATATAGTAGAAAGCCTATAAGGGATTGCATAGCTGTGGTGAGGAATTTTCCCAATTAAATATGGACTAATTATCTTAGGAATTGTGCAAGGAAGTAGGGGCTTGGAAGGCTAGGAATTTGGCTAAGTATTGGCCAAAGGTAGTTAATCAGGAAAAGGATAGGAAATAATTGTGTAGGTTGAACTCAAGGTTGAGAAGAGAATATTGTATTCATCCAAGGACTTCCTAGGAAGCAGAGAGATAGGTTGTACTTGTGTAAGAATTATTCGGGTTGAAAAGCATTGTATTTTCTTCTTAGATATTCTGGTTAATGAAATATAGATATTTGGGGTTTCTAGTAGTTGCTTTCCCCAGAGAAATATTGTGTTATGTGTGATTGATATTCTTCCTTTTTTTCTTATTGTTTTCATCGATCAATTTTGGTTTTCGCTGAAGAGTAGAGTAGATTCTTGTCTTGTGTTTTAGAATATCACATAATTTGTTTTATCTACAGTAAAAATATATAGTAAGGAACATATTAATATGTATTTTTCATGGAATCAAGGTGGTAGGCCTATGATTTATAGTGCCCAAGAATCGTTGACAGTTGGGGATGTTGGTTAGAGAATTCCTATGATTTATGCAACGATGGATAGTAAGAAGGCAGATCAACATGAAATTCTTATCAAGATGACTGGTAAGATTTGTGATCAAGTATTTCTATTGGGATCATATAGTATGATTTTGGGTATAGATTGGTTGTATTTTCTAGGACAAAAGTGGATTGTTATGACAAATCCATTGAGTGTGGATGAAAATGGAGAACAAAGAATCTTATAGGGTAAGAAGAAGGAAAAATCAGTTAGAATGGTGACCACCATGCAGGCAAAGTGCAGTCGTAGAAAATGGTGTATGTTATTTGTAGTGCATATTTATAGTGATAAAGGTAAGGATGTAGAGGATGCAGAGCTATTGAGAAGGTACCTAGTCTTAGAACCGTTTCAAGATGTGTTTCCAGCATATATTTCAGATTTTCCACCTCATAGAGAAGTAGAATTTTCCATTGAGTTGGTACCAGGGGAAGCACCAACATCAAGGGATTTATACATGGTGATAACACCAGAGTTAGTAGAGCTAAAGTTACAGTTGAAGGAAATGCTTGACAAAGGATACATTAGGCCAGGTGTATCTCATTAGGGTGCACTAGTATTGTTTGTGAAGTAGAAGGATGGTACTATCAGGATATGCATTGATTACAAGCAGTTAAAAAAGGTGACCATCTAGAACAATTATTTGTTTCCAAGGATTGATGACTTTTTCAATGAGTTGAAGGGAGCATCAATGTTTTGGAGATTGATCTAAGATGAGGATACCATTAGGTATGCATTAAATAAGAGGTCATTTACAAGACAACTTTCCATACTAGGTATGGGCATTATGAGTTTGTTGTAGTTCCATTTGGTTTGACTAATTCTCCAGCTACATTTACATGCTTAGTGAATACTATATTGAATCCTTATTTGGAAAATTTTGTTATTGTATTCATTGATGACATCTTGATATATTATAAAAACGAGGAAGAGCATGCCGAGCACTTTGTAGCATTTTTGAGATTGCTGAGAGAGCATCAGTGGTACGCTAAGCTCAGTAAATGTAGTTTCTTGTAGATAAAGGTACATTACTTGAGGCATGTGGTCTCGAAGGAAGGCATAACATTGGATCTAGAGAAGATAAGGGATATCACAGAGTGGGAAACTCCAAGAAATTTTGATGAGGTAAGATCATTTATGGGGCTAGAAGGTTATTATAGGAGGTTCATTAGGAACTTACCTCACATTGCAGATCCTATTACCTCACTGCATAGGCAAGGTAATAAATTTAAATGGATAGAAGAATCCGCAAGAAGTTTTGAGAAATTGAAGCAGTTGTCAACAAATGTTCATATTAAAGATTACAGATCCATACAAAGAATTTATGGTGTGCAAATATGCTTGTAGGAGAGAACTTGGTGGAGTCCTTGTTTAGGAAGGATAGGTAGTATCTATGAATCATGGAACTGAATGTGCATGAGAAAATTATCTGACACATGATCTTGAGTTGAAAACGATCATCCATGAAATAAATATGTTTAGACACTATCTTCTTGGGAGGAAGTTTGTATTGATGAGTGATCACAATGGATTGAGATATTAGTTTCACCAACCAAATATGAATGTGAGGTAAGCTAAGTGGTTAGCCACGATAAGTGAGTTTGACATTGAGATTAGGTACAACAAGGGTAAGAAGAACAGGATTGCAAAAGCTCTTAGCATGATAGTACAGGTGAATCTCATAACAACTATGAGGTCTTATGGGATAGACTTACAGGATCAAATCTTACATGTAGGACAATAGGATTATAGGTACATGGAGCTTATGCACAGGTTACAACAGGGTATAGGTGGTCATGATGTAGAATATCATCTTAAGGAAGATGCTTTGGTGAGATTTAGGGACATGATATATGTGTTGAATCACAATTTGATTTAGGGACAAGATATTAAGGTCACCCAAGATACTAGAAGACATTGACAACAATGAAGAATTTTTATCATTGACCGAATATGAAGAAGGAAGTGGCAGAGTTTTTGGCTAGATGTTTGGACTGTTAACAGGTGAAAACAAAATGTAAGCATCTAGGTAGATTACTACAAGCAATTGTGATTCCAGAGGGGAAGTTGGAAGTTATTTCCATGGATTTCATGATGGGTTTTCCGAGGACATATAGACAACATGATTTCATCATGGTTGTGGTAGACAAGTTAACAAAGGTAACACACTTCATTCCAGTAAAATATACATATTTAGCTAGTGATGTGGCACAGGTATTCGTCATAGAAGTAGTAAGTTTGGATTTTGTTCCAAGGAAGATTTTGTTAGACAAGGATGCTAAGTTCACTTCCAAGTTTTGGAAGGAGTTGTTTTCAGGTTAGGGGAAAGAGTTGGCCTTTAGTACAACTTATCACCTGCAGACAAATAGACAAATAGAGAGGGTCAACAAGATATTGGAGGACATGTTGAGGATGTATGTGATGCATCAACAAAGGATTACCTTCTGTTGTTTGATTTTTCTTATAACAATGGGTATCAGGAGTCACCGAGGATGAGTCTATTTGAGGCACTATACAAGTGGATTGGTAATACTCCCATCAGTTGGAGTGATCTAGTGAATAAGGTATTGATAGGACTAGACATGTTGGTAGATATGGAGTGAGAAATGAAGGTAATAAAAAAGAATCTAAAGGAAACACATCATAGACATAAAAGTTATGCAGATCAGAGCATGATGTTTAAGGAATTTCAAGTTGGGGAACAAGTTTATTTGCGCATCGAGCCTACGAAGAGATCCTTGAGGATTGGATCATGTGCCAAGTTGGTGCCTTGGTTTTGTGGACCTTTGAACATTCTTGAAAGGATTGGATCAATAGCCTATCGATTTGCACTACCTTCAACAATGAAATCCCATGATTTTTTCCATGTGTCATTGCTTAAGAAGTATGTCAAAGATGTTGATCATATGATTGACTAGTCTTTATTGCAGGTGGAGCCAGATGGAAAATTCCAATTAGAACCTCATTGTATATTGCAGAGAAGCATGCTCATTCTTCAGAATTAAGAAATCGAGCAGGTTAAAGTGCAGTGGAAGCAATTTGGGCCTAATGAAGCTACATGGGAGATGGCAGATTAGATGCAGGTTATCTATCATTCTCTATTCATTGGTTGAGAGAATTTTTTTAGTACATGTTTCAGTGTGATTCTTTTGGTATATGTACATATGTATATGGATGTAAATACTGCCATGAGCTATGTTATAAAGCTCCAATAAGCGGTATGGGTGTCATGTTGTTATGGTTTTTTATGTGTCATGTTGGTTTGCTTCTCAGCAGGTTGATTATTGTAAATATTACAATGAAAAAAGTTATAAAGCTCCATGGGAAATATGTTTTTTTATAGTAGTTTTGTTAATTGTATGTATTATTGAACTCCGAGGATGATGTTCCCCCAACGAGGAGGGTTCTATAACAACCTTGGTAAAAAATATGTGTAATAAAGTTAATAACAGAAAAATAATAACCAAGGTCATGTGACATGTATTCCAAGTTGAGTATTGGGAAAAACATCCTATGGTGAGCGTTCATTTGGTTTATTATGACTAAGGGAAATTGGAAAAGGCAATGGAAAAGTATTTGGAAAAGCATGAGGCATTAATTGGCAATTTATTTATGAAACTAATGGAAATTAGGAGAAAAGGAAGGTGAAAGTTCAAAGGAGGAAAATGAAGGAAAATAATGGGAAAATGAAGAAAATAAAGGCCTCATTAATAAAAAGGCTTATGAGGATCAATTGGCACCTTTTGTCAGTTTAGTTTTGGATCTCTCTCTATTATCCCTCTCTTTCAATATTGGACACTTAAACCATCCTTGGAGTAATTTAGCATTTGATCAAGGAAAGAAAAGGAAGGACTAGGAAGGAAAAAAAAGAAAATGTCAAGAAAGGAAGAGAAACATCAAGCAGCTACAATGAAATTATTTGTAGGCATCAATTTGCATGTGTGATTTCCTTACTAAATTTGGCATGCATGGTATATTTGTGTGTGTATTTGGTTCTTTTGGTATCATTGGCATGGGTTTTTCCAAGTGTGACAATGTTCTTCAGCCTTGCCTTTCCATTTTATAACCATGGTGTGATGGGTTCTATTTTATTTGGTTAAGATGGATTTCTAGATGGATTCGAAACTAAGTGAGGTGGTCTCTGAAAGGAATAATACTAGGCCTAGGAATCCTTCGACTAGATTGGAATTGTGGTAAAGTCTAATTTTTTGTGCCTCCATGTGCCTAGGAATCCTCGCTTGATGAATTGTGGAATATATGGTAAATCCTAGAGGTGTGTGCCCCCAATAAGGCTTAGGAATCCTTGAATAGTGAATGATGTGATATATGGTAAAGCCGAGAGGGTGGATTCTTGATTGGGCCAAGGAATCCTCAACCATTGTATGGTGGGATGTATGGTAAATCCTAAAGACTAAGAGGCAGAAAAATTCCTCACAGTGTAGGTGGATAAATCTGGTGGCATCCATGCTTGTTTATGGCTAAGTCTAGTGGGGATTGCTGTAAAGCCTGAAGAAACCTACCCTAGTTTGGTTTTGATTCCCACATTCATGCTTGGAATGTGGCACGATGGTAACTGGTTGAAAGAAAGATTTGGTTTAGTCAATCTTTGGTTCGGTGGTTCGTGGAAGTCTCATAACTGGTTGGATATTTGATTTATTAATAAGAGCAATTTATCCTTAGTATTTCATGTGTAAATGTATTGCATTATATGTGAATTTTATGGTTGTTATATTGTTTTTATTTCTATTGGTTATATGTTGGTTATGAGTATGTTTTATGATAGTTTTGATGTATGGATATCATTCTGTTTTGATTAGAAAATGAATGTACAATGAATACATGACCTAACAGATGATAATGCAACTATCATGACATGGAAATAATGCTTATTTTACGAATCTCAGATAAGTATGAGACCCCCATGCTCATATATGTTGTTATGACCTGTAGATTTCATATTTGTGACATGTTTGATGAAATTCTATCATGGATAGTAGGGGTCTAGTAAATTCATTGATAAAGCATTTTCATTATTACCCTTTTTTTATTTTTTTTTTAATTTCAGTTTCATGAAGTTCTGGGCAGTGGCTTCAGTCTTGGTCCTAAAAAAGTGGCACAAAATCCAAGATCACTAGCTTAGAACTATCTGGAAAAGTCCATAGTCACTGACATGCCCTTGCTGTGGGAGCGAATTGAAGGCTTTGGTCACATGCATGCCTTGTCATGGGAGCGACTGAGGCTCTAGGGCAATAAAAAAGATAAGTTGTCTCAGGGGTTAAGCACTTGGAAGTGTTGGTTTCCTCCTGAAGGGTTTGTAGCTCCTGGGAAAGGTTAGTTTGGTTGTGGGAGTTGAATTAAATCATAGTAGCCTCTCATCACATGGTTACCCTAGTGGAGTAGTTATCTTGGATAAATATCGAAGGAGGGTGTTATAAAAAGGTCCATCTAACGTCCAATGAAATAGTCCACAAAGATGTGACAGGAAATACAATCATTACAACACATTATTAATATTATAAGCAATAAAATAACTGAAATAGTTTAGTCCTTTAGTATAGATGAAAACAAACATGAATTGTTGAAATATGGAAACAAGAATATTCCAATTTAATTTGTCCTTAAATTAAATTGTGAATTAAAATCAAATTTAGTCTTAACAGCTACTTGGAAATAATTAATTAATTTATTTTAAATTAATTAGTTGAGAAAGTAATAGAATTTTTTAAGTCATGCAAAGTATCCTTAAATTAAGAGATAAGATTGAGTTATAATTTGAGTTGTAATTAGTTAACTCAGTTTACTGAGTTAAGTCCAGTTAAATTAGTTCCAAACGGTTTGAGGAACTAATAGTGAGTTAACAGTAAGTTGATGCATTAATTCACTCAACTAGTGCTACTCAAGTTAACTGAACATTCCCTCATCATAAATTCATGCATGTCTATTATGAGAAAGACCCAGTTGAGATTAATGTTCAAGGACAATTTACTGTCAAGTGCATGTGTTTTGTCATGGAGAAAACTCATGCATGCAGTCAAGGATTCATCCTTGAGGATTGCATAGTTTTGAAGGCTTGTTTTTCCACTTGGTAACATGCTAATTATCGACAAGGAATAACGCAAGGAAATAGGAGCTTGGAGGGCAGAGAGGAAGGCTGGAGAGAAGCCAAGATTGCTTGTGAGCATATGTGAGGATTGTACTGAGAGATGGCTAGCTGTGAGAGCTAAGGCTTTGTATAATTCCTATGTATTTCCACCATGTATGATAATACAATAGTGTGGGGTTTTTATTTGAGACTTTCCCAAAAAATATTTTCATTTGTATTGTGCCATTGCTTCTTCTTCTTCTAGTTATATTGTTCAACTCAATATTAAGCTTCTGCAAATTTATAGTAGAAGTAGGTTATAGTATTCTGCTTTGATTTATATTGCATTATCGGGTTAACCTACATAGATTTTCTACATGGTATCAATGCTGTGAACAATATACTGAGAAGAGAATCTGAAGTTTGAAGTTCGGGGTTGCAGGTGCAAGTCGAATTCATATCATACTTCAAGGTTGGCCAATGGTGTTCTATGGCTTGAGACTTGAGTATGCCTTGGAAGGTAGCTCGAATTACATAACATGGAAAGATATAATGGAGGTTGTATTAGAAGACAATGGCTTGAAGGAATTCATTAATAAAGAAATCCCAAAGCCAACTTCAACTAATGCACAAGAGTTGGCTGAGTGGAAGAAATGTGTGGCAAAGGCGAGATGGATCATCCTTAAGGGAGTTTGATAACATATTGTCTTGAGTCTCCATGCAAAGGATACTCCAGTTTCAATGTGGAAGACATTGAAGGACCTCTACCAGAATAGTAGCAACCAGAGGAAATTGGCGCTCAAGGATAAGCTTCGAAGAATCAAGATGGATAAGGGAGATACTATTTCCACATATCTAAACAAGCTCACCACCTGGAGAGATGAGCTTGGTAGTGTGGGAATAACTACTGCCAATGATGATATGGCGAGCCTCGCTCTCTTTGGCCTTCCAAAGAGTTGGAATAACTACCAGGACTTTGTGAATGGAAGGGAGAAACTACCGGATTGGGAATGATTGTGGTCAGATCTTATGCAGGAGGAGATCAGGGGGAGCACACGAGATGGTTCTTCATCCAAGAATGATGATGAAGAAAATCTAGCCTTAGCAAGTAAGGCAATTAAAGGGAAGGGGAAGTCTTCCCATTTCAAATCGAATTCTTCTCATGGAGGGAAGAAGGGTGACGTGTCTAAAGTAAGATGCTTTAATTGTCACAATATGGGACATTATGCAAGTAATTGCCCATTGAAGAAGTCCAAGAAGGGATCCTTGGAAGGATCAGAAGGTGAGGTATTAGCCTCTCAGTTCGAAATGGACTTTACCCTCATCGCATGCATGGTGTCATCGATGATGGGTTGTGTCTAGTATCTTGACAGTGGAGCCTCATTCCACATGACTGGTGATAAAAAATTATTCAGTGACTTGGAGGAGAAAGAGCTCAAGATGTGCATAGAGATGGGTGACGGCGGAAGGTATAATGTTTCAGGAGTGGGCATAGTTGCTTTTAAGAGGGAGCATGGAGCTCCTCTCACCTTAACAGATGTGATGTATGTGCCTAGATTGAAGAAGAACTTGGTATTGGTCGCGATGTTGGAGGACAAAGGCTATGATGTTGTCTTTAGTAAAGGAAAGGTGTTCCTAAGACACATAGCCATGGGTCAGACCAAGAGGATAGGGATTCGAGTGAAGAATCTCTATAAACTAGAGGTAGATGATTGTGTAGCATTAAGTACGAAAGAAAAATTGGGGCAAAGCCAAGACATTGGCAAGTTGTGGCACAAGTGGTTGGGCCATTTGCATCATGGGGCTTTGAAGATAATGCAACAGATATCTACAGGACTTCCCAAAGTAAACTTGAGCAAGTTGACACATATAAAGGTTGTACCTTGGGAAAGTACACCGAGTCTTCCTCTCATGATCGAGACAGTCAAGGAGAGGCTATCTTAGAGCAAGTTCATACTGATTTGTGTGGACCATTCTCGACGACATCCACAATGAAGAAAAGGTATTATGTGATTTTCATTGATGACTATTCTCGTAAATGATGGATTTATTTCATGTAGAAGAAGGACCAAACTTTCACAAAGTTTTGTGAGTTCAAAGATTTGGTCGACAAAGAGTTAGGGAAGAAGATCAAGGCCCTGAGAAGTGACAACAGTGGAGAATATGTATCTCAAGAGTTTAAGGACTTCTATGCAATGGAAGGAATTAAACGAGAGTTGACGGCACCTCATAAACCCACAACAGAATGGGGTGGCTGAGAGGAAGAACAGAACTATTGTAGGGGCAACATAGGCAATGCTACATCACCAAGGCATACCACTTCACTTGTGGGCTGAGGCATGCAACAGAGAGGTATATTCAGAGAATAGAAGTCCACATCACATACTTGGGATGAAGACACCAGAGGAAGCTTTCTCTGGTAAGAGACCAGATGTGGGTCACTTCAAGATATTTGGGTCATCGATATATTGCCATGTGACAAAGGATGCACAGAAGAAGCTTGTGCTGACAACAAAGTTGGGGATATTTGTGGGGTACACTGATACACCTAAAAACTGTCAGGTGTACTTAGCTACCAGTTGGAGGATAGTGGTTCGCAGAGATCTCAAGTTTGATGAGTAGAAGGCCATGGGAGTTTCCCTTGAGAAGGAGCTCCAACTACAGGCTGTGGAGGAACTATTGGTTCCTAAGGAGGAGGAGCCTCATATTGATGTGGAGCAGCCACATGCAGAGGTTCTATGAGTGGAGACATCCACTTAAGCAGAGTCTTCTACAGATGGATGCAAGCGCACAAGAGAAGCTGACCGATTGTTGGAGGATGCGAGAGAGAATGTTGGAGCACCATCTTCTCAGTGTAGACAGAGGAGGTCACTTGAGAGGTACACTGGATACATGACCCTTGCTAGGGAATGTGTTGAGACCGAGCCATCTTCCTTTGAGGAAGCAATGTAGTAGTCGATTTGGGTTGATGCTATGGTGGAGGAGTATGACTTCATATTTTTTAACAGTGTTTGGGACGTGGTTCCGAGACCGGAGAACAAGTCAGTTGTGAGTTCCCTTTGGATTTACAAGGTAAAGTAAGCTACTGATGGTAGTGCGGAGAAGCATAAGGAAAGATTTATTGCCCATGGCTTTTCACAGGTTGAGGGGATTGACTATGATGAGAATTTTTCTCTTGTCGCAAGGTACTCATCTATCAGATCTATGTTGGCACTATCAACACAGATGGGTTGGAAGATCCATCAGATGGATGTGAAGACTGCATTCCTCAATGGCCAGTTTGAGGAAGAGGTGTACATAGAGAAAACGGAAGGTTTTGAAACCTTCCATTGTGAGTCACATATTTTCCAACTCAATAGAGCGTTATATAGGCTGAAGCAAGCACCTTGTGCTTGGTACACTAGGATAGACAACTGTTTCACCGGGTTGGGCTTCACAAAGAGTGAAGCAGATGCAAACCTATACCACATCATGGTGAAAGGTAAGTTGTTGATCATCATACTTTATGTTGATGAGCTCATATTGAATGGTGATGATCAGTTGATCGTGTCTTGCAAGGAGGACCTTGCAAGAGAATTCGAGATGAAAGACATGGGTCTCATGCATTACTTCCTTGGCATGGAAATGTGGCAGAAGGATGGGGAGTTGTTTGTGTCTCAGGGAAAGTATGCCAATGAGATACTCAGGAGATTCCACATGGAGAAGTGCAAGCCCATGCAAACTTGTCTAGTAGGTAACTGGAGGAAGGAGGTTTCTACTTCAAGATAAGTGGTAGAGGCTGTTGTGTACAGGCAGCTTGTGCATTCACTGATGTACTTAATCAACACACGACTAGATTTGTGCTATGCGGTGAACTCGCTGAGTCAAGTGATGGTTCAGCCTAGCAAGATGTTTCGTAAGGCGGCAAAGCATGTATTGAGATACCTTAGAGGCACATCTTAGTATGGATTGTGGTACATACAAATAGAGGGAGTGTAGCTACAGGGCTTCACTAATACAGATTAGGCAGGGAGTCCATTAGATGGGAAGAGCACATCAGGAGGGATTTTCAACCTTGGGTTAGTGGCAGTTTCTTGGTACAACAGGAAACAGAGGTCGGTTGCACTTAGCTCGGTAGAGGCAATATACATGGTTGCAAGTTAGGAAGCACGTGAGGCCATTTGGATGCGAAAAATCCTAGTTGGCTTATTTGATCAGAGGATGGATCCAACTGTGATCTATTGTGATAATCAGAGTTGTATCAAAATAATTGAGAATCTAGTATTTCATGATAGGTCAAAGAACAATCAACATCCAGTATCATCATCTCAGAGATTGTGTAGCGAGGAGGATCATGTTGCTGTAGTATATTTTGATAGAGGAGCAAGATGCTGACATTTTGACAAAGGCATTGTTGAAGTGCAAATCCGAGTTCCATAGAGATAGGATCAGGGTGGCAGATAATCCCTTTCTTGTTGAGAGGGAGTGTTGAAATATGGCAACAAGAATATTCCAATTTAATTTTTCCTTGAATTAAATTGTGAATTAAAGTCAAATTTAGTCTTAACAACTACTTGGAAATAATTGATTAATTAATTTTAAATTAATTAGTTGGATAAATTCAAGTTAGAAGTCTTTTTGAAGTCATGCAAGAGTTATCCCTTAAATGAAGGAGATAAGATTGAGTTATATTTGAGTTGTAATTAGTTAACTCAGTTTACTCAGTTAAGTATAGTTAAATTAGTTCCAAACTGTTTGAGGAACTAAGAGTGAGTTAATAGTCTGTTGATGTATTAATGCACTCAACTAGTGCTACTCCAACTAACTGAAGATTCCCTCGTCAGAAACTCATGCATGTCTATTTTGAGAAAGACCTAGTTGAGATTAATGTTCAAGGATAGTGTACTATCAGTTGTATGTGTTTTCTCATGGAGAAAACCCATGCATGCAGTCAAGGATTCATCCCTGAGGATTGCGTAGTTTTGAAGGCTTGCTTTTCCACTTGGTAACATGCTAATCACCCACAAGGAACAACACAAGGAAATAGGAGCTTGGAGGGAAGAGAGGAAGGTTGGAGAGAAGCCAAGATTTCATGTGAGCATCTGTAAGGATTGTACTGAGAGCTAGCTAGCTGTGAGAGCTAAGGATTTGTATAATTCCTATGTATTTCCACCATGTATGATAATAAAATAGTCTGGGTTTTTTATCTGAGACTTTTCACAAAAGTATTTTCATGTGTATTTTTCCATTGATTATTCTTCTTCTGGTTATATTGTTCAGCTCGATCTTTAAGCTTCTGTAACTTGATAGTAGAAGTAGGTTATTCTGCTTTGATTTATATTACATTATCGGGTTAACCTATCATAGATTTTCTACATGAATCACAAACATTTACAGAATAGTCGCAGGAGTATATATAATTCATAAATGAAGAATGTGTTGGCCATCAGGCTTCAAATATTAAGTCAAATTCTTAATACACATGTATACAACGAACATCACCAGCTCCAATAGTGGAGCATTGGAGCCACTACTTTCTCCCCCAAAGAACTAACTTATCTCTTTTATGCCTTATGCGAGAAGCCAAGGTGAAAAGTACTTTTCTTGTATAATGAGGGTGTATATATAACCAATGGGGTGATACTTCACCACCCTTATGACGCTTTGACTACCCTCATAACTATTTGACTTCCTATGACTTTTCAACTTTTACATGACTCATTATATTTTATATGTTTCCTTTGGACTTCCACTTTACAGTACATTTACAAATAAGAATTTACAATAATCCAAAAAATTATGTGGCACATGATGACTCATGACATGAAACGACATGAAACTGATGATATGGAATGCATGATGACATGGCAATTTCAATCCATTGTTTGCTACTTCTTTCTTTGTATCTTCTTGGTGATGATCTCTTATTCCATGTCCTTATGGCTTAGAGATGAGGAGTCTTCAGCATTATCAAATCTTGAGTCGTTGTCACAAACTGATGTTGCTGTACTTCCTCTTGATTGATCAACTTGTACTTTCATCTACAGGAGTGTGTTTTAGCATGTTCTCTTTCTCCATCTCCTACTTCATCATCCTATCATAGCATGATAGAGTACCTACATCTATAATTCACTCATGACAAGGCGACATTAGTCTGATAAACCCATAGTCTAATATCCCTCATGATGATCCACTCACTTAGCTAAAACTAGGTGGAAGACTGAGGGAGAGGCTTAGTGACTACACAATTTTACAGATTAGGTAGTCAAGGGTTAGGTATGAGCCTTGAGACTATGCAATGCATAGTTCATGCTCAACTAGTCTTGAAGATTGCGTAGTTGGTTGGTTCAAGGAGCCACGTTGAGGGTTTGAACAATGAATTTTCCCACTGCGCAATGCTAGAAGGAATGGGAGGCCATGTGATTATGTAATTGTGCAGTTCAGGGGCTCAAGAACTGGGCTTAAGGGCTAAGAATGCTCAATATGCAATTTAGAACTAACTGGAGAATCGAATTGCATAGTTTTGGAGTGCAGGGAATGGGCTTGAGCACTAGGATTGTGCAGTGCACAATTATAGGAGGAAAAAATATGCAATGCATAGTTCCAAGGGAAAAGGGTTGATACTACACAATGCGTAGTTTAGGCTACCTGAGAGAGGCTGAGTGGTCCAGTTGGGGAGTTTCTCAAATTTTGACTAAGTGTTGGATCAGTGCCATGAAGTTGAACAAAAAAGGACTCTGAGTATGATATAACACTTTGTGACAACTGTGATGACGCTTGTGCGACAATACTTGGAACTTTGGAAATGAGTGCAATAGATGTTTTCATGATAAGAACAACTCATTTTCACATTAATTACTCCTAAACACACCAAAAATAGCTTGTGTGCACTGTGCCACATTTAACATGCTAAAAGGTGACACTTTGATTTTCTTGCAAACAAGATGAAAACACTTAGAGAAAACACATGTAATGAATCTTGATGTGTATGATGACAACATGAAAATTCAAAGTAGGATCCAAAATTTAGATGTAAGAAAAATGTTTGGAGGGTGTTGTAGCAACAAAAATAGGACACTAACAAATGTCAAGCAACAATAGAGGGAAATGAGCAAAGGGATGTGATTCTTGTCAGAATGAGGCATTTCATACTCAATTTATAGATTTTTACATGTTTCCATTGTTGGTTTGAATTTTATTTTTTATTTTTTAGTCTCTAAATTATGAAATATGAAATTAGTCTTTATTTTGTATTTGTAATTTTAAATTAAATTTTTACTGTGCATATATAGGGACATGACAGTGAGAAACTTAAAGAGGCAATGGCTTCTATATTGGGGGTAGAAGCAATGAATAAAATAGAAGGTATGGATGTGTCCATGATTTCTAAATACATGGAAGAACATACTAAAGGAACTAAAATATACCAACCAAAGAAACCCTGTTAAAGGAAATTGATTGATTCCCCATAAAATCTTGGATCAAGCTAAAGATCTAGGAAAAAATAAATCACGATAAACTCTAAGAATGTGGAACAAGTAATAGAGACATGCAATGTCCCACCCACTCCTAGGACACAAATTTCTTCCACAACTAGTACAGGTACTTATGCATCTTGCATTGGTAAATATGAAACCAAGGTAGAATTTGAGGTCGCCTCTGGGGAAATTAAAATGGCAGATGCTAGGAAAGGTTTAATCATAGGTTGAAGGAATCATTCCTTCAACACTTCAAAGAGAACCTACATCTTCCATTATCAAATATAACCATGCACCTTCAAAAGGAAGTAATCCATGACATGCAAATTGAATTTGGAACAGGTTGGTCAGTAAATGTAACACCCTCCTCTCATACTTACCCAAGGTAACCAATCTATCAGGGTAAATATGTGATGAAGAGTTACAATAATATGAATCAACATTCTAGATCACCTTAAGGAACTGGAATCGACTAACCAAAACCTTACTGACGTTCCTTTGGAGCTACAACACCCACAAGAGCTAAACCACTCCTCCAGGTGCCCAAACCCTAAGTCAAATTTCTTTTTCACAAAAAAAAACCCCAGTCACATGGACAAGCATGCATCCATGCAACTGTAGCCCTCTAGTCACTCCCATAAGCCTACAAGGGAGAGACTGCAATCTTTTTCATCCAATTTTGTGCCTACTATTGTGAGATTTGAGCCACTTTTTCAAGGCTAGTCCCTAGACCACTTCTTAGACTTGATGAGAATTTCCAAGACAATAAATGAGACCAAGACAAAGCCTCTAACACAAAATTTGATCAAGGACTTGACCTAACCAAGCCTAACCATGATAAACATTCCATCAAATACACTATGAACATGAAATATACAATTCATAAATACTTATTTGAGAATTGTCAAGAAGATCTAATGCCCTCTCATATTAGCTTCAATAACATCTACTATGTCATGCATTCAATAACCAATCACATATTCATCAAACATGTCAAGATCCATAAACAATATACATCATATAACTAACATATAACCATCTAATAAACAACATATAAACCAACAATAACCAACATATAAACCATGGAAACTCAACCATAATGTCACCATTATAATCAATACCTATGATCATATATCACAATAGAAAATACCTCTTATTAACATATGAAAATGCAACCAAGTTAGGGACTTCCATGTACCACCCGACCATAGATTGGGTTGAACCAAATATTTCTTTCAGTGAGTCACCCCTATGCCATATTCCAAGCATAAATGTGGGATATTATAGAATAAAAAAATAACAAACCAGGAATTCCATATGCCAAACCACCTCAACCCTCAACTAGTGATTCCACCTCATGGTCAGACATCACTAACCATCACCATATCGGTCTCCATCTAATATTTCTGAGGCTTTAGATTGTTTTTTTAACCAAGGCTTCCAGGACTATTAATTTGACCCACAAATGCTGCTGGGAACTAGAGCTTTTGTCCAAATAGGGATTCCAAGATTAGTAACTCAACCCACCTAGGGCTCTAGATATTTTATCCAACTAAGGCTTCCAAGACTAGTAACTCAACCCAGCATGTTACAATGATTCCAGAGCGTTTTTCCAACCAAGGCTCTAGGAATTAGTAACTCAACCCATAACTTTTGGCTTGATGGGGCCTGATCTAGGTTCAAATTTAACTATGCCAACCAAAAAACACTAACTTCTGGCCATTTCAGCAACAACCTGCATACTACAAGCTGTAGTCTCACCCAAATTAGTATTGGGGATGATAGAACCAAGTTTCTGCATCCAGAGACATATGTGATGGTTTCCTGATACCCTTACAGCTTAGATCTTCCTTTCTGTAACTCTAATCCTTCTGAAAAAACAACTACTGCAAATCTATCTAAATGAATTCTAGACCTTCACAAAGGTAGTTAATTTCACTTATCATCCCTAAATATTATAGATCTACCAGTTTCACGTAGTAAATAAGAATTAATTCACATCAAACATATCATAGAGAAAAGATACATAAACTTTAGTAGAATTAAATAACAAAGCACATATGCATCAAAATCATCTCAATATAGTATTTTTTAAGTATAAACGTTCAATTACAGACTTCTTATCCCTGCACACTCAGCTGCATGGGCCCGCACACTCAGCCTACAGACTTACCAAGGTCTCTGCGCACTCAGCTGCAGGAGCCTTCCCCTTTCGCCTAAGTGCAGGAAACAAAATTTTCCTACCTTAGCACCTTGCCCTTACAATTACTTTTCACTAATTGATTGCTTCTTTAGACTCACTACGGCTCATCTATTTATAACATCTTCTTTACAATACCATGGTCCATGGACCATGGGCGGTCTCTTGAAAAAACTCTATCACCTACCCAACTAAGGACTAAATCCACTTTGAATTCTACTAGCTTCACGCTCTGCTTCCACATTTCACGGAGACTTTACATTTGTTACAAAAATAAACTATAAAATTTACTCAAAATTGACTCAATTGACCCCAGGGACCCCTTCCCCACAGGCCCCCAATACAAATTAGGTGGCTTGCCCTCGAGTAACTTAGCTGATGCATCTATCTTATTGTGGGGGTCAGTGAACTCCACGTTCAACACCTGTATGCCAGTAGTACCCTGCACCACGATTTGATGCACTTCCTCTACCAACTTTTCTGTAGTCGTGACTTCCATCACGAGATGCATCATCTGTTGTGTTTTCTAGAGTGTCTTCAACTTCTCTTAGAATTATAGAGTAAGTTCGATTGATTCCTTTGTCTAGGTCTATATTCAGGCCTTTAAAACAGTGTCTCTTCTCATCAACTCTTCAATTTGTGATTGCAATTGTTTTCCTTCTTGCAGTCGAATTAGGTGCTGGACTAGCACCAAAGTGAGCGCATTTTCCCTGATTTCATCGAATTTTTGTTGTGTCTCCTGAATATCTATGCTAAGTTTCTTCAGGTTTGGGTCCTCCTGCAGAGTCATCCATAGTTCCATTTCCTGTTTGAAGATTAGTGTGCAGCCTGTGACTATTGCATCCAAAGTGGCCATGCTCTCCCTGATGGCTACTTTGCGTTGCTCCCAGACTTCTGGAAGAGTGGTTGGCTGCAATTTTAGCTCGAGCTCTGAGATCTTCATTTGGAATTCAAATGTTACTCGACCGACCTCATCCTTCGATTCTATGACTGCTGAGCCAACTTCCAAATCTTCGTTGTTACTGCTACATATTCTGGAATGTGAAGTTATGGAAGCGTCTTACATGCTTGTATAATTTTTTCCTCTAAGCTCTGGCTTCGCATAGCCAATTCTCCCTTTTCCTTCAGCACATGAGCCTTTTTGGCAAAGATATGCTCAGTGTTCATCTTTACCTCATTGATAACTGATAGCGCATGTTTATCCCTGATCCTATGCTCGTTTGATACCCCCTGATGAAACATGTGGAGGGTCTGAAGGCAATGTGGCTAAGTTTACACCCACATCCTTGATCTATTTGACCTGGGTGTTTGCTTCAGCTGCCTCTGCACACAGTGATCCCTCTGGTAATGGAATGAATTTGAGGTTGAGAGTCCTATCAATTTCTAGCATAGTCATTCTCACTTATTGCAAGCTTGCATGAATCCCACTCACGTGTCCCATGCTTGCCTGAAGTTGACCTATTTGAATTTACAACTTGTGCAGATCTTTCTACACGCTCCCCAACATTTGCAGGTACTACTATTAAAACTATGTCCACAACTCCATCATTGTGTTGTAGACCTTGCCTCCAATCTGATCCAAGTTCCCCTGAGTGAGGACCATTGGATCTGCATGTACGTGCTTGTCTGATTTCTACTTCTTCTTGGGCTCGGAAGTCATCTTCTTCTGGCGATTTGTGATTATGAAATGAGTGCACTGCTCC
Organism: Pinus taeda; assembly: GCA_000404065.3. NCBI lineage: Eukaryota > Viridiplantae > Streptophyta > Pinopsida > Pinales > Pinaceae > Pinus > Pinus taeda. The sequence goes on along the minus strand of APFE031281227.1, from coordinate 84,842 downwards.
TCAATACCACATCCTTCCTCCTCAGACCCTTCCTTATCTGCAGTATGTTGAGAAGAAGACTCCTCAACCTCTAATGTGGCCTTAATTTCCTAGAGTGCTTCATCAACGCACTCAAACCCATCCTCAAAGCTGAAAGTTGACAAGAAAATTTCCCTCAAGGTATCCCATCTGGCTGTCCCATGGCGTAGCTCTATTTCCAAGTACCAATTCATTGGAATAGTATCTAAGGTGTGACAGAAGATATGCACCCATTCCTGTTGTGGCTCTTCGCCCCATGCTTTAGTCCACCATGCCAAATGCTCACGTGGATCATATGGGTATTAGCGTATCCAAACCTTAGCTTCATCATACGGGTATTAGCATATCCAAACCTTAGCTTCATTATCCACTTGTATTCCTTCCAATAAGTGAAGCTATCCTCATGCATACCTCACCAACGGGCAGGTGTAGCATGCAGTGCCAGATCTAGTGCTTGGAATTGATTTTCCTTGGGCGACTCTCTTTCAAACTCATCCACAAATAAATTAACATCATTTAACTCATCATAATGTGGGAGATTCCTTACCTCTATTGATACGCATCATAGGGATTTTGTCATCATATTGCAACGTATCATAGATACTTCATGCAATCTATTCTACCATTGTTCGAGATATTCATCTGAATCTGAGGTATAAGATATGTCCCTATCGCACACGATCCACCCATCTATAGTGGGATTGCTCCAATCTTCATCACGTGTAGTAATCTTGTATATTTGATCCAAGTCATTTTCCTCCACATAGTTGCGGACCAGTTCCGTGTACCGCACTCCTGCAGGATCTAGTGGTACAATAACTCACACCACCTTCCTTTCAAATGTCATCCTTTGCTTCTTCAAGTTAATTACGAAATCCATGTCGAAGGTCCAATCAATCCCTAATATCAAAGGGTAAGGATTGTTGTCATCCATTATTTGAATTACTTCAAAATCAGCCTGAGCACTTGCTCCTTCAATGTCTACTGTTACCCCATATAGGCGCCCTATAGGAATGATCTTCCTCTGATTGGCCATGCATAGTTGTATAGGAGACCATTGTAGCACATGCCTCCCTATCCTCTCCCATGTCTATTTAGGTAGTACGTTCACATCAGAACCCAAATCTAGGATGACTTGATCCATTTCATATTCTCCATTTTACGCAGTCAGCCTCATCTTGCGCCCTGTTCACTTATTATGCTTACCCAGTTTCCTCACAACGTGTTGTTCTAAAGGAATCTCAATTTTCCCTGTACAATTGTTAATTAGCTCCTAGATCCCTTCCACTACCTTATGATCCCTCAACAACTTCATACAGGTTTTCATAAAAGTGGCTAATAGTGAGGGATCCACGTCTTGCACTTCACTGTTTCCAGTTGATTTCTCTTGACTCCCTGACGTAGAAGCTTCATCAAAGTTCTTCTTAGCTTCTGTCAAGATTTCTTGGGCTTAGTTGAGGTCAAATCTGACTTCCTTTTTAGCAGCCTTACACACCCATCCTTTAGTCTCTGGCTTCTTTCCTTTATCCTCTCCTATGGCCATACCACTTCGCGTTATGATATTGATGCTATGATTCTCTTCATGAGGCTCTGCCCTCATCATATGTATGTTTTGCATAGGTTGTTGCGTCTTTTTCTCCTATATCTTGGAAATACGTACTGGGGAATATTCTATCACATGATCAAACTATCTACAATATTGGCAAGATGTATGCATTGGGTTTTGATAGTCACGCACAAAATGTCCAGCTTCACCATAATGATAAGAAATAACTTATCTGCGATCTTTGCCAGCGCCTCCTCCTCTTTCTCTTCCACGACCTTGAAATCCTCTAGGCGCTGTACTTGTGCCCTGATCTTGAGGCCAGCTTTTTGCTTGCATTCGATATGTAGGGGTCTACTCTATCATCAATTCATAGATTCAGAAGTTTCACTCATCATGTCCAACTGATTTACAGAAAGTACAAAACAATTGTTGCAGTGTCTGTACAAACTTTTGAAAAAGGTGAGAATTATCATTCATGTGCTTCCCAAATATTTGGTAGATAACACACCATAATGGTACTCCCACGCTTGGTCCCACAGTGTTATCATGTTTTAGAGGCACATAACCTCCTCCAATCAAGTAATTCTGATAAATAGGGCAGTTATCCTTATCATGTCCCTTGTATCTTATTTTATACACCATACTTCATCGTACATCTCTATCTAAGCTTTCTTCCCTATCTTTAAGCTTTACAACTCCCTATGCAGACTTGCTAGTTGCGACTGAATCTGTTGTACTCTAACATTTGTATCATGTACTGGTGAGGCTTCCAACCTCATCGCAATCTCCACAACCTCTGCATACGTTCCTATATTCTGTTGTGGTAATGGTAACCTTAGATGAGGCAACAATGAAGCAATGTACCAGCCTCTGTATTGATCATCCGTGATGTTCATATTAGCCTACTGGATCAGGTATTTTATCCTCCGATTGAAATCCCACGAGGACTCATTTACCGTTTGTTGTATCTCCCTAAACTCTATTACAGATTGCGCCTGAGACTTAGGCTTCTTAAAATCATTTCTCAACGCTTGCTGAGTCTCTTCCAACACTGGGCCAAGTATATCTTGATAGAATTTAATATATCAGGTTAGCGCCTTATCCTGTAGTGCTATGACCATTTGTGATTTCTTTATATTATCATTAGTAACTTGCTGTGTTGTCCATACAACATTTGCAACAAACCAAAATTTATTAAGATCTTCGCCTCCTACCCCTTTAAAGACCCACATTTTCACTATGTTTTCCATGTTGAATGGTTGATAAGGAGGTGGAGTTGAAGTTGTAGGTGTATGCGGCAGAGGTGGAGGTGAAGGTGGAGTGGATGGAAGAGGTATCCTCAGGATACCTTGACTTACTATCTGCAACGTGCTTTGCGGTGTATTCAGAATAGTTCCTTCATCGTTGCTAGAAGAGGATCCTAACAATAGAATGTATTAAGAGCTTGATTCTTCATTCCTTCTGTAGGGTTTTACACTTTGTGTGGTCCCAAACATCAAGGTAATGGCATAACCCATTTTTCACATAACATCTTATTCCAACTTTTCAAATATTTTAAGTACTTACCTCATGGTCCCTTGAAGAGCCTGCACTATGCTTCACTAAAGCTGATGGTCCTATCAATTGCAAGTTCAGTGACAAATCCTCCTAATATGAGATCAATGGCCCGCACGATGTTATTTTTTGAAGGTTCGAGGCACCTCAACAACTTTGGAGTCCACACAATAGGACCGCCAAGTCTCCACGTACCTTGACTATCTGCTAATCTAGACAACCACTTGTGTAGTTCGTAGAGGAAGAAACAGAAAAAGGCAGTTTCGCCTATGTACATGTATCTATTCAACCATTACTCCTTGGATAACCATGGGTTTCTGTTCTCTTGAGATGCAAAGTGTGCAACTTTTGATCGAGCCACTTTTTGATTTCCTTCTTAGTAGGGAACCACTTATGTGACATCACACATTCCTCAGATAGATCCCGGTCCCGACAACAAAACCATTTGTTGGCTTGATGGGGCCTGACCTAGGTTCAACTTTAATTGTGCCAACGAAAAAAACTGTAACTATTGGCCCTTTCGGTAACAACCTGCATAGCGCAGGCTACAGTCTCACCCGAAGTAGTATTAGGGGATGCTAGAACTAGGGTTTTGCATCCAAAGGCATGTGTGATGGTTTCCTGATACTCTTATGACTTAGATCTGCCTTCGTGAAGCTCTAATCCTTTCAAACAGACAACTACTAAAAATCTATCTAAACAACTTCCGAACCTTCACGAAGGTAGTTAGTTGCACTTATCATGCCTAAATATTACAGATCTACCAGTTTCACACAATACATACGCATTAATTCATATAAAACATATAAAAAAGAGAAGAGACATAAACTTTAGCAGAAATAAATAACAAAGCATAGATGCATTAGAATCATCTCAAAAGAGTCTTTATTAAGTATAAATGTTCAATTACATACTTCTTATCCCTGCACACTCAGCTACAGGGGACAATGCACTCAACCTACAGACTTATCAAGGTCTCTGTGCACTTAGCTGTAGGAGCCTTCCCTTTTTCCTAAGTGCAGGAAACAAACTTTTCTTGCCTTAGTACCTTCCCCTTACAAGATACTTCACTAATTGATTACTTCTTTAGAATCTCTATGACTCATCTATTTATAGCATATGATTTAAAATACCATGGTCCACAAACCATGGGCGGTTACTCCAAACAACTCTATCACCTACCAAACTAAGGTATTAAATCCCCTTTGACTTCTACTAGCTTTGCGCTCCGCTTCAAAATTTCGCGAGGAGTTTACATTCATTACAAAAGGAAACTACAAAATTTACTCAAAATTGACTCAATTGACCCCAGGGACCGCTTCCCAACAACATCCATAAGGAACATGAGCACCAACCAAAAACAAAAGATAAACCCACAACGCCGTGGCTATTTGGGAAATGGAAAGACTAGGAAAAACCACTGTCAATCCAGGAAATCCTCCATGCCAATGACAGATCATAACCAAGAAAGCACATGCATGTACCATGCATACCAAAAATAGCAAAGAAACCATACATGCAACTCAATACCTGCAAATCAATCTAGTTGTAGTTGGTGATCCCACTATACCCTTGCGCTTTCATGATTTTCATTTGCCTTCTTGCTCCAAATCCAAAGTATGCCACACTCCTCCAAGAGTGCTCCATGAAAACTCTAAGTGTGCAAGAGTATAAGAGAGAGAATATAATAGAAGGCTCTAATATACAAAATCCTGTGAACTAATCATCATAAGTCTTTTTATCTTTGAGGCCTAGATTTTCTTGATTTCCCTCTATTTTTCTTTCAATTTCCACCTCTTGCAAATATGTGGCAAGTCACCTTCCTTTTCTCCTATTTTCCATTATTTTCATAAATAAAATGCCAATTAATGCTTCTTTTCCTTTGCCATTTTTCTTATCCATTAATAAACTAAAGTGACACCCCACTAGGATTCTTTTCCCAACATTCATCTTAGAATACGTGTCTCATGACCTTGGTCTTAATATAATATATATATATATATATATATATATATATATATTACATGGAAAATCAACCAGGGGCTATTAAAAACCCATCCCCCTTGGGGGAACACCGTCCTCGGTGTTCAATAATACCTACAAGTAGCAAAATCGCTGAAACCCAAAACATACTACCCATGGAGCTTTATAACCTAGCTTGTTGCAGTATCTACATGACCACTACTGAAACATGACAAACGTACCGTTTACTAGAGTTTTATAACACAAATCATTACAATATTTATAATAACAACCACATATATACTCATATACATTTGATTCAACCAAAAAATAATCACACTGTCTATGGAGCTTTATAAACACAAATTGATCCAATATGCACATTTTCTCTAGCCAACAAATAAAAGGATACGATGCCCATATCAACAACAAGGGAATATAGAGGCTCACACCTCCAACCTCAAAGTAATATCAGGATTCACCTCCTTCCCAGGTGTTATAGACATATTCGGGCACTTCAACCGAAATCTTATATGTTGATAAACTACGGCTTTTCAACCCCTAAAAGAGTTGTTCCATACCCTAAAAGATCATGGGCATCTAACTACATTATTCCCCAAAAGTTCCACCTAAAAAATCATCCATAAATGGCCCAAAATGAACCATATTGATTGCTACACTAGCCGGGTGCGATGCATACTGAGTGGTACACTGCTCAGGTGTGATGCATACTAATTAGGCCTTCTGTAGGGTGTGATGGGCGAGGATGGAAAAATTTCTAAGATAGTTTGCTAAGTGGATAATCATGGAATCTTCTAGAAACTTCTCTTATGACACTTGCCTCTCTGAATTCGCCCAGGGATGAGTAAGAGATCCAAGAAATCTCCAAGTGGAACCAATTGTAACAAGTGGAATGACACTAATCAAAACCCTAGAAATGACTCACACCCTTGCACACATCTATAAATGGATCCCTCATCTAAGAGATCCAAGAGCTGGAATGTTGTGAATTACAAGGAAGTGCTGATAGTTTGTATTTGAGATAAGAGCATTGTATGGTTGGTGTGATCTTGCTATTTCATGAGGCGAAGAGGGATTGATGTTGGGAGAGTGATGCTGGATCAGACAACTGGGTTGTAATTCTCCCTTCTATTTAATAAAGTTCTTCAAGTTTTCTTCGATATAATTGTGCACTTGTGAATGTTATTATTTGTGAATGCCATTGTATGTTCATTATACATCTGATTCTGTAATGCTTATGATACAATAGATCAAGATGCTTTGATAGTTCTTTGCTATTGTGTTTCATAGGTACTCTTCAAGCAGGATAAGTATGGAGAGGAGTTACGAGCTCTATCAAGGGGGAGAAAGATCAAGCAAAGGATTAAGCAGAAGTTCCAGGTTGGCCCTCTCATATTTCTCTTATCTATTGTGCATAGAAGATAATCGTTGAATTACTTTGAACTGTTGTTTCTAGGGTAGCTGCCACTCCTAGAGGGCTAGTCAATTGAAAAGACACTAGCTTTCCTAGAAACAAAATGGCGACTCTGCTGGGGATGGAATAGATGTTTGTTTGTTGTTTTTTCTTATTTTATAAACTATAGATAGAGCCTGAAGTTAGCCAGGTAGTCTTCAAACTACTCTTTCTTTGCAATTGCATAGTAGACTAATGATGCTTCAATCAATCTCTAGTTTAGTTTATGAATTAAACATTTGACTTACAAGCATGTTAGATCCCCTTTTGGTAGCCCAGTAACCTCTCAAGACTTGCCTCTGTACTTTCTCTTTACTGTCCATCATAGCTCAGCTTAACTCACTGAAAACAGCTGCAAATTTGTGCCAAAACCTACTTCAGTTGTGCTCCCTGGCCCATCGCGTTGTCTATCACTGTGAACTAGTATGAATTGCACTTCCCGAGTGTAGTAGGTGCGATGCATCCCTATTTTTTTGAAGCCCAGGTGCGATGACTGAGTGAACCTATTTCCATTCTAGAAATTTGGGGTTTTTGTCCTTGTTTTCAGTATTGTTTAGTTGATTTATTGCTTATGAACAATGCCTCATTGTTGAAGCATACGTGCATCACATAGATCAACCTCCATTGATTAGGATTAGTAATTTTTTTTATGTATTTGTCCATCATTTACAATCCTTTGTCGAAAAGTTTCTTAAATTGATCTGTCGCTTTGGTACAAAAAGTGTCATAACTGTCGTTTTGTGTCAAAAAGAGAAGTGTTGTTAAGTCTTCCTTCCCCGAATAGTCGATTGAACTTTTCTTCAAGTATTTCATTTGATTTTTCCTTATTCTGAGTGTCAAAAGCATTTTCTATTTGAAATTGAAAAGTGTCATTTAGTCTTCTTATCTATTTTGAAAAGAAATTGTCGAAATGTCGCTTTGAGTAAAATATTTCAGATATTTGCTACATTTTTTTTCCTTGGCATTTTTCACATTAAGGGGAATGAAAAACAAATACATGCATTTGCATTTTCATTTAGTTTGTGTGTGAAAAATGATTTAGGAAAGTTCATTAGTGTGTGCTCTTTGCTCTTTGTTGGAAAGAATTGTAAACTTCTTTCCCTAGTAGCTAGGATTTTCGTTGCTCAAAATAAACAACGATTGTTTATCATTGTAGATTGCATTTTAGGAATTCTAAATCAACATCACGTGGTGAAACATTAAAAGGAAAACTTTAAACAAGATCAACTCTAAAATAAATCTCAATGAACTTAACAACGCTTTGGAACCTAACGCAACACATCTAGAAGTGTAGGCTAGAGACGTGTTTGGTGTCATAAAAACTAGTAACTATCGTTTTCATTGAAGGCTGGGTGATTCCTCCTCCTTGAAATGACAAGTGCTAGCACTGACTTGTGCTCCCCATACAGTCGAGTATATATTGGGAGACCACAATAGGATTATATCCTTTATCCATAGGAGGCCAAGTCTGCCACCCTATCGATCACAATGCACTGAACACAACATTCGGGAAGATTGACTACCGTACATAAGTCCTTGGTAATTTCTCTTTAATTTATTACCAATGTGCATATTGTAGTTTTGCGATTGGTTTGGTAATCCCTCTATCTATATTTTATAGAGTAGTCAATTTTGTTCCTTTTCAAGTTTTTAAAAGAAAAGGTCCATCTGAGCACTTGTCATTTCAGGCTCATTAAAAATCAAAGGGGACTAGAGTCATCTTTAGCTTTTTCTCAACTCTTAAAAAATGAAAAAGAAAAGTTATGTCAAAGCATCAATAAAATTAATTGAATTAGAAAAAGCATCATTTTCCCCTTAATTTTGATTTGATCAAGTAATCCGCAATTGTGGAACAAAGGCAATCAAAACCCCGTCGTTCGCAGAGACTAGCGAGCCAACCATCTTTGACTCCAAAAACGAAGCCATTCAGGGGAAGACGGTCTCGCTTAACTGAGTTCAATTCACCTGGTTTATTTGAAACTTTTTGTTTCAACATCGTTAGAGACTACAGTTACTCCTACCATTTCTAGTACATCTGCTTTTAGAGAAGAAGTTCCACAGTTACGAGAGGACATTAGAACTGATCCTAGTGTAATGGTAGACACTTCTATACCTGAAACAACTCCATCTAGAGTTGATCTAGAGACTGAAGTTCACTTACCTGAACATTTGGAAGTCGAGTTCCAAAATTTAGAAGGTGTCACCCCTCCAATAGCTATCACTGCAGAAGCTATACCTTCTTTGGCTCGAGAAATATTTTACAGATCTAACGGTCTACCTCTTCCACCTGGTCTCTTTGCTATAGAGGAGATAGTAGAGGGTCCTCCATCCAGTACCCTGTTACATTTTGGAATTGGAATTCATTTGTATCCTTCTACTTCTGATTTTGGTTCTTTTAATCATCCTTCATCGCAAGTCCCCGTCAAATTGCTAGGAAATATTTTGGATAGATTAAACATGTCTGAGCAACCATCAACATCTAGGACTGTGTCATCTGATACAGCTACAGTAGAACTTCCTACTGCCATTCCTACAAAGTTTGCTGGTTTACCATCTGTTCCAGCTAGTTATCAACCACTAGCAATAGTCCACTTAGAGGCTGCTTCGGCAACATGGTCTGCTCCTATTTATTCATCTGGATTCACATCTGGTATTTCTTATGTTGAAACCCAACAAATTGATCTTGCATGTCAGTATCAATTTGGGCAGACCAGTCTTCAAAGACCAATATATCCTTTGAACACAGGACTGCCGGCATATGGAGGGTAGCACGCTTTTCATTGTTCCCTCCTGGGGAACAACCATATGAGAGTTTACAACAAACTTCAGGTCAAACTGCAATTACTTCTAGTGGTTGGGTACCAATACTACCACATCAACCAAGAGTTGTATATTGAATGCAACCGATCTAACCTGTGTTGAATATTCCCACTACACTTGCTATTGTCACTGTGTCGCAAGTACAAGAAATGCCTATTGCGTCTCAACCTCAAGCCTCTCAGGTTGCAATACAACAACCTCTTGTCTCTACGGCTCAATCATAACCTCAGGTTAGTGTTTCCTTACCTGGAATGACTCATGCTCAAACGGGTATTATCACCCCGTATCTTGGTCACTCTTCCAGTATTGGGCAACAACAAATGGTCCAACAACCATGGCTGGTACAATACCAACAACTGCAGTTCTAGCAAACACAACCTTAGTTTGGGCTTGGTCAATATCAACCTATCGAGGACTTGAGCAACAAGTCTTTGTAAGTAATGGACAAGCGTGTTCTCAAAACTATTATCAACAACCACACTATACTAGTTATGTTCAACAACCTTATCAAAGTTACTAGCATCAGATACATTATGATGGTATGCAAAGACCTACTACTCAGGTGATTCCATCTTATCCTGGGTATGCTTCACCTAACCTGAATCAACAGTTGCCTTTTGTAGCAACTTTAGAATTACCAAATTTGAACCAGCTGACGAATGATCCAATTGCATATGCCCCTTGGTCACCAATGATTCCTCATAAACTTCCCTTTGATATTCCTAAATTCAATGGAAATCTAGGAGAAGATCCATCGAATCACGTAATGAATTTTCATTTGTGGTGCTCATCTAACATCCTAAATGATGATTCGATTAGACTTCACCTTTTTCAGAGAACGCTAATTGGTCTAGCAGCGAAATGGTATATTGAATTGCCTAGAGTTTCGTTTGACAATTTCAACACCCTTGCCACTAATTTTCTAACCCACTTTCAATTACCCATTAGGTATGAAATGGGAACGGAACTGCTTACCAACTTTAAACAGACCACATCCACTCACATATCTGATCATATTCATGAGTGGCGATGTTGTCATCGAATGGTAAAGATGTATGTTCCTGATAAGCTTTTAGCTGAGTGGTTTATTAAGTCCTTATTTCCATCTATAACTGAGGACGTGGAAAAAGGAGGAGTTGTCACTAAAGAGCAAGTCATTGCTCGTGCCCAATATTTAGACTTGTTCTATACTCAGTTTGGCACATTCTACGACAAAATTCCTGACGCCCCAAGACTTTTTTCCGTTCCACCTCCTCCTAAATTAAATAGGGATTCTCATGCCGATGATGGCGTGATCAGTGCCTCAAGCACACAAATTGCAAAGGCTTCATTTGGTAAAGTTCTTGCAGTTTCTAGTTAGAATGCAAATGACAAACCTCTTACCTCAGAGATTAATGCCATGTCATCTGACAAAGGCAAGAATCCAAAGAAACCAGGGGGCAAGAAGAAAGGTAAAAATAATAAGAAGAAATAGGAGAATCCAACTCTTAAAAAATCTTATGAGAACCCTACTAGACAAAAGAAACCTCCTCCTCATTTTCCATGTTTGATATGTAACGAGGAGAATTATACGAGAGATTTTCCACATTGAGCTGAGTTTAAGAAAGTTTTAAAGACTTCAAATACCTCAGCAGTGTTGACTAATCCATTTCTGAACCTAGAAACTAATCTGGCTGCTATCGATCATGCTTCCACATCCCAAGTGCTTATGCTATCTATTTCAAAATAGCAAAATGATGCTTTCATATCGACAAGGAATCAATATTATGGGTATCCATTGTTGTCAAAAAGCCAGGCTATAGATCAACCTAGCAGTTCGACAACGACTTCGCCAGAAGTTGTTCCACCCATTATTCCCGAATTAACTATAAAGCCACCAAAAGGAGTAGTACATAAATCGACATTTAATCCTCATGCTCGAGCTGCACAGAATTATAATATAGTGGAGGATCTGGCTCAATCGCCATCCGCTATGTCGACACTTGAAGTACTGCAGAATTGCCCCTCCCAAAAGTAGGCTTTGTTATCAGCAATAGGTGGGATTGGTCCAGCAGATTCCAATCTTGTGGCCTTTAATCATAAAGGATATACATCTTAGTTACTGGCCCAAATCGCTTTCCTTTTACAGGATAAAGCCCTCAATAAAACTGTTCACCAAACAATCATTGATGAGGGGGCATCTACCTGTATTATGTCAGTGAGTTGCTGGAAAACTCTATGTTCACCACCCTTGTTACGATCATCAACGACATTAAAAGCATTCGACGGAAGAACATACATGCCGTATGGGATTTTAATTAACTTGCGATTTGAACTGGGGGGAAAAACAATAGAGATTGAAGTTGAAGTTATTGATGGAAATGTTGATTATAATATCTTACTGGGAAGGCCCTGGATCTATGCCATGGATGCCATTGTGTCTACATATTTTAGAAATGTTGCATTTCTCTTCCAAGGAAGAATCACAATCATTGACCAGCTAACCTTTTTTCCCAACAGTTCACAAGCTACTGGAAGCATTCCATTGATCCATGGAAGTTCTCAATCGCTTCAAAATATCAGAGTAGGTCTCCTGAAAGACCCATCCTTAATGGGTACTTTTGCCCTCCCGCCTCCATCTAGTATTGCGGAAGTGGCCACAGTGGAAACATGTCATATGATATCTTTTACCTCATCTATGTTTAAGACAAACTCTGACCATTCAGATAGTGTGGATTGCCGCGAGGTATTGCCACCAAGCCCCATAGAATATTTGTATCAATCAATCTTCTGGGCCTGGGTGGCAAACTCGAATCAACACTCAATGAGTGTTTGGATAGATAGGTCTCTAGAGTATGGTACCTCTTCTAATCCTTGGTCTCGTATACATTCTACAGACGAAGGAATCATCCAGTCAATGATGATAGGAGAGACGTCGTGGGAAGATTACCACCATTGTTCCCACCTTCGAGATAACAATGAAGATTATTCAAGCAACCTTAATCATCCTTCAGTTTTTGATTTTTTATTAAATACTGTAAATATAGTGGATTCTGAGTGAAATCTGTCCAATATTGAAGAAACTATCACCATTAATATCTCGAACAAACCTAATGTTGTAGAGAATATTCATGTTGGAAAATCTTGTTCTCCATTAGAACTGGAAATTTACTATGCTCTCTTTTGTGAATTCAGAGATGTCTTTGCATGGTGATATGAAGAAATGCCAGGCATTGACTCAAGAATTGTTGAACATGAAATCAAGATGGATCTAGATGTCAAACTAGTACGACAACTACTTTGACCTGTCCATCCGAAGAAAGCCACTGCCATTAAGGTAGAAGTTGAAAAACTTTTGCATGTTGGTTTCATTTACCCTATTCCTCTCATTGATTGGGTATCAAATATTCTTCCTGTAATGAAAAAACAAGGAACGATTAGAGCATGTGTCGATTATAGGGATGTAAATCAAGCATGTCCAAAGGACAACTATCCTACACCCTTCATCGACCAGATAATTGATGAATGTGCTGGATGTAAAATCTTTTCATTCATGGATGGATTTTCCAGATACAATCAAATCAATATCCGCCCATAGGACCAGTCAAAGAGTGCATTTATATGTCCGTGGGGCACATTTGCATATCCTAAATTACCTTATGTAGGGGAAACTTTTCATAGGGCAATGAATTACACCTTCCATGACATCAAACACATCATTCAACTATATCTTGACGATCTACCAGCTCATTTGTGAAGGTAGACTGATCATCCGCAACATTTGAGAGCCATATTCGTACGTTGCCGATACTACAAGATACGACTCAATCTGCACAAGTGTGTTTTTTATGTTGGTTCTGGTCGATTAGTTGGTTTTGTAGTTTCTAAGGATGGAATTCGACTCGACCCTTTTAAGGTTCAGGCAATCCTTGACATGCCTCCATCTTCAAATTTGCTTCAGATTCAGAGACTCCAAGGGAAAGCTAACTTTTTAAGGAGGTTCATTCCACATTATGTTGAACTTGCTAAAGGTTATACATGTCTTTTGAAAAATAAGTACCCTTCCACTAGGATCAGGTTGCGCAAGCTTCCTTTGATGCTTTAAAAGATTCCCTGATAAAAAGCATCATTAATGTATGCTCCTGTCTATCAAAAAGACTTTAACCTGTATCTCGCTGCTGCAGATACAACCATCACCATGATTTTAGTGGAAGAAGATAATGGAATTGAACATCCTATATATTATTTAAGTCACAATCTTAATGATATAGAAAGCAAGTACTCTTATGTTGAAAAGTTAGCTTTAGTAGCCGTTCAAGCAATACAGATATTTCGGCACTATGTTCTCTTTCGAAAAACTACCATTGTGTCAGATTGCAACCCTATGACCTACATTCTATTGTGTCAATTAATAGGGGGAAAATATTCCAAATGGATAGCCATTTTGCAAGAGTTTGATCTGGAATTCACCAAATACAAATCAAAGAAATATCTCGTCTTTGCGGAGTTACTTTGTGACCTTCCCTCGTCATCCAACGATTTAACATCTAAAGCATCAATCATGGATGAGACTCTGTTTCTGATATTGTCAAGTAATCCATGGTAAGGGGATATACTGGTTTATATCCAAACCCAAACTTTTAGGCCTAGCACCTCTCACTCTGAACAACGACGTACTCGATACCAAGCCAAGGATTACTTGATCGTTGGTGATACACTTTACCGTTGTGGTGTAGATATAGTTCTACGAAGGTGCCTCATGCATGAGGAGGTGTCAGGCGGAAAGAGTCAATTTTGCGGACAAAACCAACCTCCCTAGAAGCTTAAGGCTTTCTAGTGACAAACAAGACAATTAAGAACAATCCTTCTCTAAATATGCATTTACTATATAAGAAATCAAGTGTTTAGATCCTACCTGTAGTCCAACGCTGTTGTAGTAGTCCAGCCTCGTCGATCCGGATGAGCTCCTCCTTCACTTCGAAACCTGCATTCACTAACAATCAAACGATTAAATAGCACCTGAATATCTCATAAATAAAACATATTCAACATACAGACCAAGGAGTATATGAAACAACTCATTAATAACAAATTGTTGAGAAGAATGGACTTATTTGTATTAATAGGAAACAAAAGAAACCATTACAACCTGAGCCTTGGTGTTGTACAAGTCCCTCCCAGGGTCCAACAAGAGTTTTCCTTCACTTTGATAAGCTCACCCACTTCCAAATGAAACAAGAAAGGATGGGAATCTCTCCTCACAAGCTTCTACAAGGAAGTCCTAAATTCCAGCAGCATCTACCCTTAGGAATATTCATCTTTCAACCTCCCTCCTTCTGGCCCAATGCTTGTATTTATAGTGCTCT
>APFE031281227.1:25590-44310 GCA_000404065.3 Pinus taeda | reverse complement strand
ATAGAAGTCCATCTATTTTTTCCAACTTGACCAATCATCCATAAACAACATCCTGCAACTCATAGACATGATCCATATGTCTAAAAATAGACATAGTCTAAAAATATACTTTGCGCCATAATTTGCCTGCGGGCCCACTTAATGAAGGCGACTCTTTTCACTAAGCTCCATCATCTTGTTGCAATCTCAACAAGTTGGACAAGTGTCTCAGATTGGGTTTCAGGTGGTGTGTTGGTGCAATTTTATTGGTTTCTTTTGGGCCAATGAAAGAATGAATGCCATGTGGCAAGCCCGAAGGCCACCACGTGGCACCTCCCAATGGCCTAGACAGTCTTGATAGTGGAGCAAAATTATTATGGAGGCACCGAGGCTCGACCCCACTACCTCCCCTCCACAGTCCAAGCCACATACGATCTCCACTACTGGGTGTTTCTTACCCCATAAGTTCATGACATATATTTACAATTTAACATGGTTTGGATGGGCAGTTAGGAGGGCTAGCTCGTAGTCCAGTCCTCTACATGTGAACAACCATAACGTGGTTACGGTTAGATTTAACCCTGATGGCTCCAACACCGCAACAATATACACCATGTGAATGCAATTTTTATAACACCAAGCACTTAACCACTCCGGCGGGCTCCAACACTCCAACACTACATGGTCTCCCCATGTGAATATGTATCATGGCAATTGCGGTCAACAAAAGTCAACGGTCAAGTTAACGGCCACTCTAAGTTGCACGGGTTAATACCATCACATGTGATAGCCCCCACCAAAACCACCTAATGTTAAGGTTATGGTTAACACTAATCCCTGTTTATAGTTAATTAAGCACGCTTAACCATTAGTTAACTCTGAGTTTAGACTAGCGGAAATTTTGGTGGACCTCCTATTTCGTTGGGAACTCCAAAAATGGTGGACACAACGAGAGTCATTCCAGATTTAGAGGAGTTTTTCTAGGAAAAGACTGTTTGAGTCATAGAGAAGGCAAACTTTGACCAAATTGAGCTCAGGAAGTGGTGTTCTTGGCTGATTTGAACATTCTGAATGCATTGGTGTAGATATCAAGAGCCATAGAGCTTTTTAAAACAACAATTTTCCATATTGAGCTAATATAGAGGCCCAAGCCATGGAAACTCGACCAAGGAGATGTAGCCCAGGAAGGGTGAACTCCTTCATCAAAACACTATGTTAAAGTGTATCTTTGATGGTTTGGTGTACTTTGAATGTCTATTGTTCAGTACTTGTTTTTGAAGCTATTTACTTCATGAATGTCATTTTCAACTGAAGGAAATTGACCTATTTACATACAAAAACAACTAATGAAACCTCAATACAAGAAGCAATAAGCAAGCACATGTTTAGAAATCTGTAATTGATATTAGCACAACATAAAATAACAATAAAAAACATATCAAGTTGGTATCAGAGAAATTTTGAATTGATTGATTTCTTGAGTTTGTCCAATTAGGGTTTTAATGGTTGTAAAATTGTGATGCTTGCAAGGTTAAAGTTGCAGAAAGGAGAAGGGAACCTATTGGTTGCAATTCCTGAGGTAATGCCCAGAAGAAGGAGAGACACAAGGCCACAATCTCCACCACCCAAAGTTCCAATTCCAGTTGCACTTGAAACTCCTCAAGTTTTTCCTTCAACTGAGATTGAAAAGGTACAAGCAATACCAATTTTTGAGCTTGAATCCATAGCCATTATGTCTAGAGAAAGAGAGCGTGAAGGTCCGAAGAGAGGAACACTAGAATGGTTGGAGATAGTTCTAAACCTCCACATGGAGAAGGAATCTCAGAGGATAAAAAGATGATAAAAAGAATTCAAAAGGGAATGGTGGAAATCTACCTCCATCTCCACCATCCTCATCATCTTCCTCATCATCTTCATCATCTCACATAGTATCATATTCCACTACCACCACTGAGAGTGCCCATTCTCATTCAAAAACCCCACTAGGAAAGACTCCCTTACTTCAATTGGACATTAAGTTTGAACTTCCCATGTAAAATGGGAAGCTGAATGTAGAAAAGTTGGACAATTGGATTTGACAGTTGGAGGTATACTACAGAATTCAGAACCTTCAAGAAGATGACATAAAGATTTAGTTGGATTCACTGAGGCTAGAAGGAGATGCACTAGTTTGATGGGAAGCAAAGACTCAAGAGGAAATGTGAATCCATGGCAATATATCCATTACTTGGGTTGAATTTGTTTATGCAATTAGAATATAGTTTTATCCTTTAGCCTATATGCAAATATCCATTATGAGTTGGCAGAATTTCAGGTAGCTCAAAGTCCAAACAGTCCAAGATTATACACAGGAGTTTAGGAAAAGGTATTTTATTGTTAGGAGTAAAATTTAATTCCCAGAATACACTGCTGAAATATATTGGGGGTTTACATTCCTATTTGAAACATACTATTCTTATGTTCAATCCAAACAATTTAGATGAGGTATGTGTGCAAGCCACGCACCTTGAATCTAGAGGAAAGAACATTCAGGAAGAGGGTAGTAAGAGAAAGCCATTCAAGGGCAAGGAGAAAGAGAAGGGTGGAAAATGGAAGGAAAGAAGAATGCAAGTGTGAAGAAAGAAGGGGAGAAAATCACATACAAAAACTGTTCCAAAGAGGGGCATGATGAAGCTCACTACTAGAAATTACATCCCAAATTAAGGCCTAAGAAACAAAACAATAAGGGAAAACAAAATATGATTACTACCACACAACATGACCTTAGTTAAGAATATAGTGATGAGACCAAGATTTCAGCCATGATTACAAAAGTAAAAGAAATTGTTGCAAGCACTAGTTCATCACATAGTCAAAACAACACTCCAAATGAAGAATCAAGAATATAGTTGTTTCATGTAAGAGTGATTTCAAATAATACAAATATTGATGCATTATTCGATGGTGGGTCACAATCAAACTTGATTTCATAAGACTTGGTTAAAAAACTAAACCTTGAAGTTGTACCTCATCATAAGCCATATCCATTGTGTTGGATAGTTAATAATGCAAACTTATAAGTTACAAGGAAGTGTCTATTTAAGTTCGCCATCACTAAAAAGTTCATTGATGAAGTTGAGTTAGATGTAGTTCCAGTTGACATCTCAGGAATCATTTTGGGTAGTCGTTAGTTGCATGATAGGAAAGTAGTATTTTATCGCCATGAAAGCAAATACATATTTCTCAAGAATGGGGTGGATAATATTGTGAGATCCCATTGCAAAAAGCTGAACATTTCTTTGGTTAATGCAGGGCAGATGAAGAGACTAGTAAATGCAAGTAAAAACTTTGTGCTTCTCATGATCAAGAAAAATAATGATATTGATTATGAATCTTTTGAAGGTTGTGATGATAAATTGAAATCTGATTTGTTTGATGTGGTAAGAAAGCATGGCGAGATGTTTCAGGAACCAAAGGGGTTACCTCCCAAGAGGGGAATTTAGCATGAGATTCAGTTGCAATAGGATGTTCCACTTCCAAACATAGGAATGTATCACATGTCGATCATGGAAAGCATGAAAATCAAAATCAAATTCAAGAATTTCTAAACAAAGGTATTATATGTCTATCTTCTTCGCCATGTGGGTCGCCCATTGTCTTGGTGCCAAAGAAGGATGGAACTTGGCACATGTGTGTGGATGTCGATGCACTAAACAAAATCACTGTAAATAATCATTATCCACTCCCAATAATTGATGATTTGGTTGATCAATTGAGGTATGCAAATAATTTCACTAAGTTAGATTTACGAAGTGGTTATCATCAAGTTAGGATAGTTGAAGAAGACATTTGGAAAACCACAATTAAAACTAAACAAGGATTGTTTGAGTGGCTTGTTATGCCTTTCGGTCTTACAAATGATCCAACTAATTTCATGAGGGTAATTAATGATATATTGAGACCATTTCTAGATGAATTTTTCATTGTCTATTTAGATGATATTCTCATATTTAGCAAGTTAAGAGATGAACATGTCATGCATGTAAACAAAGTACTTAATGTCTTGAGAAAAGAACAATATTTTTTAAATATGTCAAAATCTTTTGGAAATAATTATTTAGTGTATTTCGGACACATTTTTTGGAGTAGGTAAGTTGAATATCGACCCCTCTAAAGTTGAGGTCATTCGGAATTGGTCCAAGCCCAATACAGTTACAGAGGTAAGAAGATTTTTAGGGGAAACACAATATTGGAGAAAGTTTATTGCTATTTTTTCTTCCATTGCAACTCCATTACATGCATTGACAAGTGTCAAGACAGTCTTCCATTGGGGAGATGTGCAACAAAAAGAATTATATGCTTTGAAGCAAAATTTCAATTCAGCATCGATATTGGCAATTCTGAATCTTAGGCAACCATTCAAAATTCAAATAGATGTAAGCGATTATGCCATGGAAGCAATTCTATTGCACCATGGTAAGCCCATTTCATTTCATTCTGAAATCTTTAATGGAGTTGTAACTAACTATCCAACCTATGACAAAGAACTTTATCCATTGGTACAAAGTGTTAAGAAATGGAAGCACTATTTAATGGGGAAGGAGGCCATCATCCATACCTATCATCAACCATTGCAATATTTACAGTCATAATCAATGTTACAGTAGTCAAGACATTTCATATGTATGGGTTTTCTACAACAATTTCATTTGGTTATCATGTATAAAAGGGGAATCTACAATAAGGTAGCTAATATGATTTCAAGGCCTATTGTAAATTCACATGTTATACTCAGGCATAATTTTGTTTTGCATGAAAGTTACATAGAACAATATGCAAATGATAGTGACTTTCAAGAAGTATATGCAAGCTTGAGTCAAGGAAACCAAATTGAAGAGTTGGATTATCATGTACATAACAATTTATTCTATCACTTGGGCAAGTTGTGTATTCCATAGGGAGAAAGAAACAATATCATAACGGGGGGGGCACACTTCATTGATTGATGGACACTTTGGTGTAGGCAAGACAATAGCAAACCTTCAAAGGTATTGTTATATGACACACATGTTGGATAATGTTTCTTGTTTCATAAGAGTATGTTCTTATGTGCTACAAGTAATCCTAGCAATAGGAAACTTGGTTTATACACTCCACTTCCAGTACATTCACGTCCATGGGAGAGTGTCTCAATGGATTTTGTAGGAGGTCTTCCATAGTCAAGGAAAGGTCATGATTACTTGTATGTAGTTGTAGACAGGTTCAACAAGATGTGCATACTAACACCACGTAAAAACAAAATTAAAACTAAACAAACAACTCATCTTTTCTTCCAAAACATTTGGGTTCATTTTGGTCTTCCTACTTCTATTGTAAGTGACTGAGATTCTCAATTTGTTGGGAATTTTTGGTTGAATTTGTGGGACATGATAGACACAAAGTTGAAGAAGAGTACAACCTTTCATCCACAAATAGATGGAAAAAACGAGGTGGTCAATCGAACAGTCATTCATCTTCTTAGAGGATATTGTAGCAAACATCCCAAGTTGTGGGATGAACCATTTCATTACATACAACAAGGCAAATCATTCTTCTACAAACACATCACCATTTGAGGTATGTTGTGGGTACTTTCTAAGATCACCATTGGACTTCATCTTTGAGAAACATGTTGCCATTGATTGTCATAGTGACATCGATAAGGTAAGGAAGTTCATAGAGAAAATTTAGCTGATACATCATACAATGCAAGAACAACTTGAGAAAAGTCGAAGCAGCTACAAGGCAAGGCATGAAAAACACCGGGTTGATCATAAATTTCAAGTTGGCGACGAAGTTTGGTTATTTATTAGCAAAGAAAGACTTCAAGGGGAACGTAAAAAGCTTAAACCAATTCGTTATGGTCCTTTTAAAATTATGGAAAATATTGGTAATAATGATTTTAAGCTTGATTTGCCTCCTTATATGCAAATATACTCTATTGTTAATGTTGAGAATTTGAGATTGTTTGAGCCTCCTTTGATTGATGATCATGGAGAACATGTTCAACTGCCATCAATAGATGGATTTTTGCTTGAATATCTAGATGAGCTTCAATAAGATCTCATACTTGACAGAAGAATCAGGACTTCGAAGAGAGGGGATGTTAAATACCTTAGAGTGGGACTCAAGGGACAAAAGCCTTCTCAAGCCAAATGGTTGCAGATTGATAAGGTGAGGGAGTTTTACCCTCATCTAATAAACAATTGAAAGTATATTTTGGGGTCCAAAAGGCTTCTAGTGGGGAGGCATGATCAGGTCCTCAGTATTTAGCTCCAAAATCAAAGTTCTTTGAATGGCTCAAAACTTGAACGGCCACATCCGTCTTGGAAAAATGATCCTAATGCAACTCATTTCATTGAAAACCAAGTTCGTATGAGAAAGTTATTGTGTTATAATAACTTTGCTAAACATGTGAAATTTGCAAAAAAAATGCCCAGTCACTGCATAGTCAGCAGTCCATACTCCTAACATGGCAAGTGACTAGGCAGGGTCAATGGTGGTCAACATTGAATCACAATTGGACAAGTGTCACATTCAGATTGGGCTTCAGGTGGCATGTTGGTGCAATTTTATTGGTTTGTTTTGGGCCAAAGAAAGAATGTCATGTGGAAAGCCCAGAGGCCACCACGTGGGACATCCCAATGGCCTAGACAGTCTCGACAATGGAGTAAAATTATTATGGAGGCGTCGAGGCTCGATCCCGCAACCTACCCTCTGTAGTCTGAGCCACATACCATCTCCATTAACGTGTGTTTCTTACCCCATAAGTTCACAACGAATATTTAAAGCTTAACATGGTTTGGATGGGAAGTTAGGAGGGCCAACCTGCAGGCCAACTCTCCACATGTGAAAACCCATAATGTGGTTACGGTTATTGTTAACCCTGGTGGCTCCAACATCGCAATGGTATACGCCATGTGGACACAATTTTTATAACACCAAATGGTTAACCACTTTGGCAGGCTCCAACACTCCAACACTGCAAAGTCTCCCCATGTGAACTTGTATCATGGAAGTTGCAGTCAGCAGAAGCTAGAGGTCAAGCTAATAGTCACCCTAAACTATGTAGGTTAATACCATCACATCTGACAACCCCCACCAAAAATGTCGGATGTTAAGGTTATGGTTAGCATTAATCCATGTTTATAGTTAATTAAGCGTGCTTAACCGTTAGTTAACTCCGAGTTTAGATTGGCGGAAATTCTGGTGGACCTTCTATTTCAGTGGGAACTCCAAAAATGGTGGATTTAACTAGAGTCATTCCAGATTTAGAGGAGTTTGTCTAGGAAAATATTGTCTGCCATAGAGAAGGAATTTTTCAACCAAATTGAGCTCAGGAAGTGGTGTTCTTGGCTAATTTGGACATTTTGAACACAATGGTGTACGTATCCAAAGCCATAGAGCTTTGTAAAACATCATTTTTCCATATTAAGCTAACACAGAGGCCTAATCCATGGAAGCTGGATCAAGGAGATGTAGCCCAGGAGGGGTGAACTCCTTCATTAAAACATTGCGTTAAAGTGTCTCTTTGATGGTTTTTTGTACTTTGAATGTCTGATGTTCAATACCTTTTTCTGAAGCTATTTACTTCATGAATGTCATTTTCAACTTAAGGAAATTTACCTGTTTACATACACAAACAACTAATGAAACCTCAGTATAAGAAGAAATAAGCAAGCACACGTTTAGAAATATGTAATTGATATTAGCACAACATAAACTAACAATAAAAAATAGATCATTCCTAAGGAGCTATAAAACCCGCAGGAGCTAAACCACCCCTCCAGGTGCCCAAACCCTAATTCAGGTTGTTTTTTCACAAAAAAACCCCTAATCGAATGCACAAGCCTGCATCATGGAAGTGTAGGCCTCCAGTCACTCCCATAAGCCTACAAGGGAGAGACTGTAGTCTTTTTCAGCTAGTTTTGTCCATGTTACCGCGAGATTTAAGCCATTTTTTCAGGGCTAGTATCCATACCACTTCCCAAAACTTGATGAGACTTTCCAAGACAATAAATGAAACCAATACAAAGGCTCTAACATAAAACTTCATCAAGGACTTGAACTAACCAAGCCTAACCATGACAAACATTCTATTAAACACATGATGAACATGAAATCTACATGTCATAAATACACATATGAACATATGGGTCTCATACTTATCTAAGAAGCATCAAGAAGGTATAATTCCCTCTCATATTTGCTGCAATAACATATATTAGGTCATGCATTCGATAATCAATCACATATTCATCAAACATGTGAAGAGCCATAAACAATATACATCATATAACCAACATATAACCAACTAATAACCAACATATAAACCAACAATAACCAAGATATAAACCATGGAAAATTATCCATGAAGTCACCTTCATAATCAATACATATGCTGCATAGGTCACAATAGAAAATACCTCTTATTAACATATGAATATCCCAACCAAGTTAGGGACTTCCACGCACCATCCAACCATAGACTGGGCTGAACCAAATATTTCTTTCAACCAATCACCCTCGTGCCATATTCCAAGAATGAATGTGGGATCATATGAAATAACCAAAACAAAACCAAACCAGGGCTTCTAGAGGCTAAAACACCTCAACCCTCAACCATTGAATCCACCTCATGGTCGAACATCACTAATCATCACTAGATTAGTATCCATCCAAGTTGTGTAGGGCTCCAAAGCATTTGTTCCAACCAAGGATTCCATAACTAGTAACTCAACCCACAACTATTGCTTGGCTCCAGAGTGTTTCTCTAACAAGGGATTCCATGACTAGAAACTCAACCCAACAAGGGATCTAGAGATATTTTTCAACCAAGGCTTCCAAAACTAGTAACTCAGCCCAAGATGTTACAGGGCTTCCAGAGCATTTCTCCATCCAAGATGTTACAGGGCTTCCAGAGCATTTCTCCATCCAAGGCTCTAGGAACTAGTAATTCAACCCACAACCATAAGGAACATGAGCACGAATAAGAAAACAAAGATAAACCCACAACACCATGGTTATCTAGGAAATGGAAACGCTAGGAAAAATCACTTTCAATCTAGGCAATCCTCCATTCCAATGAAACATCATAGCCAAGAAACCACATGCATGTGCCATACATGCCAAAACTAGCAAAGAAACCATACATGCAACTCGATACCTACAAAGGAATCCAGTTGTAGCTGCTGAACCCACTGTCCCCTTGCGCTTTCCTACTTTTCCTTTTCCTTCTTGCTCCAAATCTCGAGTATGCCACAATCCTCCAAGAGTACTCCAAGAAAACTCTAAGTGTGCAAGAGTATGAAAGAGAGAATAGAATAGAGAGCTCTAAGATAAAACTAAAAAAAGGCTTATGAACTGATCCTGATAAGTCTTTTTATCATTGATGCCTCTATTTTTTTCATTTTCCTCTATTTTTCCTTCAATTCCCTCCTCATGTGAATTTGTGACACCCCACTAGGATGCTTTTCCCAACATTCAGCTTGGAATACGAGTCTCATGAACTTGATATTATATTTTCTTTACATGGAAAATCAACCAAGGGTTGTTACAGTAAAGCAAGTAAAGAAACAAATGACTCAAAACTGCAAGAGATTCCATTGTAGCCAAACGAAAAAGGGAAAACAAATTCCTCCCGAGCTAAGGGCCAAAATAAGACCAATTGATGTAAGTGTGAAAATATGGAAAGAGCTCGTGAAATAATATGATAGGGAAGATGCACAAAGGAAGTATGACTAAGAGATCATACAGGTATTTAAATTTGGTCATAAGATTATTTCAAATTTATTAAATGATTATTTAGTTTTATTTTACTGGTGCATAGTTAAATTGAATTAGTGTATGTTTTAGGACAAGGCCTCGAAGGCCATACTTACCAAATATCATGCCACACATCACAATAGCCAAACATGTTTAGAAGCCTTAGTATGAAAATTTGTAAGTATATTTAATATCTGAAATTATATAATTTTTAATTTTGTACAAAAACAATAAATGATTGGATATTAATTGCTTTAACTTGTCCATCTACCATGTTTAGATAGGAGCAACAATATGGCCATTATCCATCACAATTGGAATTCAATATGATACCCGAAAAAAAGTGGTTAGATTTTGATATATGGATGGAGAATAAGGTATCATTAGTTGACTTTCAATAACTCGAATATTTTTATGCTAATGCGTTGAGTTGTTTATTTATCTGTAACTTGAGTTCCTTTGTGCTCGATCGGTCATAGAACCCTTACAAATCACCAACCTTTGACTATGACGAATTCCTTATAAATTAATATCATATCATGGATTTATCAAGTCTTCTACCAAAAACCATAGGCCAAAGGAGGGATGCAAGACCATGTAATACATAATCCGTAGAAAACAAAATAGGTTACATGGGATTGGTTATAGATGCATGAGTTGAGAACACATTACATGTGATTGATTATGGACCCAAGATACATTTTTTGAGGACCATGGAATGATTATCTTGGAAAGCAAGAACCCTTGAGATGAATATCACTTCAGACTTTCAATTCATGCTTAGAGAGTGCACCACATTAGGATTGGTCTCTTGACGTGTATACCTTGGAGAGAGAGAACTTCACCTGGAGACCTTATCTTGTGCATTAAATTAAATTTCTTGTGTAATTAGTACACTTTACGAATGTTGGCCTCAATCACCTACTCTATATAAAGGGAAGCGAAATTATTTGTTACACTATACTCATTGTTCCATCTATATAATTGTCATGGATAGTTCTTAGTGCTTGTGTGATGCAATAGAGGAAGACCTAGAGTTTGTGACGTAAACCCTAGAGAAGAAATGAAGACAACTATTAGCACTAGGGATGCTCTTGAGTCTTAGTAGTTATCTTAGTAATTATTTTCTATATTGTAGGATGAAGGGTGTATTGAGGTTTAAAACATTTGTTTTGTAGTGATATATATTGAATGAATTAAGTAGATATGTAGGGAGATGGATGTTATAATAGGAACATTTACAATGTAGGCTTGTGTTGGATCTCGTTTGAACTTTGAAGGCCTGGTTTGAAAGAAATGACATGAAACTCTATTGGAAAATTCCTTTTATAGTCCTATGGGGAGTATGGTTAGCACACAACTTGGTGATTTTTCAAAATAGAATTCTTCTTACACTCTAGACTAGAACACAAGTTTTCTCACTATTCCATCTCTATCAGACCTTACTAATCCTAAAATAATCAGGCGACTGGGGCAGGTCAGGTAAATTAAATAGATTGTTCAATTTCTAACTCAGTTGTGAACTTAACTTTGCAGAGGGATATTAGGGAAATTGATACTCAATCTAGCCCTTCCCAGAAACATACTATGAAATTACAAGAAGAACTCACAAGTACACAATTGTTGTCATGAACAAAAACCAGAAGCCATTGATTATATCTAAGTTGAAAGTATTATTACAATATTATAAAATCTTGATCTAGGTATCAACCCTTTCTTATTAAAAAATAAGGTATAGATAGAGTGCTTACAAAGTATCCTATCTCTTAAAAGATTTATAATCAAAGTATTATTTATCCAAATATTTGGATAATGTTTAAACAAATTTTAACCAATGTTGTGAACATTGATATCGGGATAAATTGGGAAGGGTCTAGAAAACCAAAAATTCGTAAAAATTGGGAAAATATCGCTAAAAATTGGTAAACATCAACAAAATCAAGATACCATCAAAATATCGTTAAAAATCGACAAACATCGGCTAGGAAAAAAACTAGTGATTTTGAGAGAAATCAGGATGTTTGCAATATTTTCTTTAAATAAAATAGAAAATTGTTCAGAAAACTACTCCAAAAATCTCTGCAATTATGCTTTATTTCTACATTCAGGTTTAATGTATTTTAAACTGCTCTATTCTTGTTGCTCGAAATTCTTCATAGCTATGATTTGTTGTTAATATGCTACATTTGATAAGCTAAATTTATTGAACAAATTTGAGAAACTTCTCCAATTCTTCATTTTTTGGGTGACTGAGATCAATCATTTGTCGATACGATTCATCTACATTAATATACTTCTCATAAGAAGGTTTTACTATAAACAAGCTTTTGATTTCATAGCAAATGAAAAGGTTATTAACTAACATTTGAAGTAGATTTCGATTGCTAATCTCCCCCTTAATTCCAACAAACTTTGTCCTATACCCTGCTTCTCTCTTCAACAATATATCATATTGGTCTTGTAACAACCCTGGTGAAGAATTAATGTAATAAAGTTAAAAACAATAACCACAGATGAATGGAACACTTATTCCAAGCTGAATGTAGGGAAAGGCATCCTAGGGGGTGTTCATTTGGTTGTTTATGGCTAAGGAAAATGACAAAGGAAATGGCTAAGGAATTAAAAGGCATTTTGGCACATTTACTTATGAAAATAATGGAAATTAGGAGAAAAAAGGAGGTGAAAGGCCACAGGTTGCAGGTGAGGAGGAAAATGAAGGAAAATAATTGGAAAATTAAGAGAATAGAGGCCTCATTCATAAAAAGACTTTTGAGGACCAGTTGGTAACTTTTTTTTAGTTTAGCTTTGGAGTTATTTCATTATTCTCTCTCTCTCTCTCTCTCTCTCTCTCTCTCTCTCTCTCATACTCTTGGATACTTAGAGTTTCTTGGAGCACTTTGGCATTGGAGCAAGAAAGGAAAAGAGGGCAAGAGGAAAGAAGGATCAAGAAACTACAACAAGTTTCATTGCAGGTATTGACATGCATGCGTAATTTCCTTGCTAGATTTGGCATGCATGACATTGCATGTGGTTCTTTTCTATCATGGCATGGGCTTTTCCAAGTGTGAAAGTGTTTTCCTCCTAGCCTTTCCATTTTCACATATCCATGGTGTGATAGGGGTTCTCATGTTCAGTTGAGATGGATTGTCAGATGGATTTGAAGCTGAGTGAGGTGGATCTCTAAAATGGTAGAACACATGGCCTAGTAACCCCTGAGCCAGACTATGGGTTGTGGTAAATTTGGATTTTGCATTGCCTCGAATGGCCTAGGAATCATTTCTGGTGAATGACAGGATATACAATAAAGCCTAAAGGTGGTTTGATCTCTGTTGGGCCTAGTAATCCGAGGTTTGAGATATGCGGTAAATCCCAAAGAGTGGGTCTTGGTTTAGGGCCTAGTGATTTGGGTTTGGGTTGCGATAAAGCCTGAGAGACTAGGAGACATACAAATTCCTCACGGTGTAAGTTGAGAAATCTGGTGGCATCCATGCTTTTTTATCTTAGTGATTGGGTGGAGATCACAGTAAAGCCTGTTATGATGCGTTCATTGTATTGGCCTAGTGATCCAGGATGGATTATGGTAAATCTTGGTTTATATTGACGAGGGTGAGGGGGTTTAGCCTTGGTATGCCCTCGTTGAGTTGTCTTGGTTTGAGTCCCACATTCATGCTTGGAATATGGAATGGGGGTGATTGGACGAAGAGAGACTTGGGTCAGTCAATCTATGGTCGGGTGGAATGTGGTAGTCCCATCTTTGGTCAGTTCATTGCATTCATTAATGAGAAATTTATTGCATTGATTTTCATGTGTAAATGGCATATATATGGATTTTGATAGCTGACCTGTTTTTTGTAATTATGTTCCTATTATGCTAGTTATATGTTCATTTATGGCTACAACTATGTTTGGATCTCAACATTTTTTTACTTGTATTTGAATGGATATGGTATCTATGACCTATTAAGTGATAAGGCAACAAATGACAAGAGGAAACAATGGTTCATGGTGATTCTCAAATAAGTAAGAGATCCCTACAGTTAACTCTATTATTTACACATGTAGGTTACATGTCGATGACATCTTTGATGAAATTCGTGTCATGGCTAGTAGGGTTCTGGCTAAGGCCTTAATCAACTATTTACTTTTGCATCATTGTTTCCCTGTACTTTAATAAATTTTGAGATTTCATTCCATTCTAGGTAGTGGCCTAGGCTCTGGGCTTGAAAAAGTGGCTCAAATCCCGAAGTCGCTAGCATAGAACTGGAAAGCTTCATCCACAGTCGCTGGCATGCATGCCTATGAGAGTGACTTTAGGTCTTTGGTCACTCCTTTGCCCATAGCATGAGAGCAACTGAGCCTTAAATTTTCTAGAACAACTCTGGGACCCAGGAACAGGCTGTCTAAGTGGCTGACTTGTCTCATGAGGGTTATGTTGATGATATTGGATGACTTTATGTGATGTTCCCTTGATTCCACTTCCTTAAGGTCACTTAGGAGGTTGAATATGATCATAGTAGCCTCTCATCTCATTGTCACCCTAGTTGGCATGGTAATTTGTCTCGATGTGGGAGGATGGTGTTATAGAGTGGTATGAGAGCATGGTTCAAATCTAGGAATGAATGGGTTGAATATGTATTGGTAATGCATGCATGTCAGTTGCATGTGTGTCTCTTACACTTATATACTTGTTGCATTTGCTTGATGATGGATTAGGGTTTTAATATGGTTATCATGGAGAATTTGATTTTGATTTCATGAAGAGTAATGTACATGGGTATGTGATTGACTGTATATGGTTATTTTTTGCTTACATTTTGATCTTATGTCGCCTACTTACATTCTTGTATGTTAGGTTACATTTCGAATATTTTTATTACATACATCAGTCTTGTAGGTTGATTACAAGACCTGATCGATTATGTTCAACTACATGCAATTATGCGTATTTGTAGTTGGTTAGGCATTGCTTATGCATATTGTCGGTTGTACGTAGAAATGTGTACAATGGCGTAATGGTTGTTGTCATGCATGAGGTCATAGCATGTAATGTTGATATGGCCTTGCATTGATGACTAGGTCCTAGTTAGAGTGATGTTTATGTGTTGATTCATTTATTTGTGCATGTCTATACACTGTTATGATTATGTTATACATGTATCACACTAATTTGGTGATCTTGCAAAAAAGGTATTGTCCCCACACTATACTAAGGTACATCAATTTATTGTGATTTGGTTTATCTAACATATTATGCACTGCAGGAAAAAAGAGATCAAATGGCTAGCAAGGTGGTAGGCTGCGCAGAATCTCCCTATGCGTCAGATGAGCAACCTGGTGTGGGGCATACTTATGATTTGGCCGATACACTGGGAAGCTTGAAGGAAGAGATAAGGAGTTGTAAGGAATATAATGACTGGATCATACAGGCACAAGAGAATAAAATAGAGGTTAATGCTATACTTCTTCAGAGTTTGTCAGACTTACAGCAACAAGGGCCAGTCCAGATCAGCCATGCACATGAGGATGGGACTAAAGAAGCATATGGAAATAGATATCCTGGTAGACATAGGTTGGATAGATCTAACACGGTGAGAAATGTAAGGTTTTTGGACACTCGGGATAGGAGGGGTGATGAGTATATGTATTATTCTAGTTATGGCTCTGATAGACATCATGATTGCCATCACTATCATCCTTACATGAGGAATGATAGGGGGTACTTTCTAGATTAATTCAAGAAAGAAAAGCCACCTACTTTTGATGGAGATATGAAGAAGCTAGAAGATGCAGAGGCTTGGATACTTGGCATGAAAAAATTCTTTGAGTTGCATGAGTACATAGATAACATGAAGGCTCGTATATCTATCTTTAGCTTGAAACGTAAAGCAAAAATATGGTGGGAACATGTTAAGTAGGTTAGAGACATCAAGACAGATGACTTGAGTTGGGAGGAATTCAAGAGGCTTTTAAGGAAGAAGTACTTGTTAGAAGGGTACTATGATAGTAAGGAAAAATAATTCTATGAGTTAAGGATGGGATCAATGATGGATGAAGAGTAAACAACCAATTTTCTAGAGTTGTTGAGGTATGCATCGTATCTTACTAATGAGAAGGATAAAGTTCAATGGTTTGTCAGTGGTTTTCCATTATCATTTAGAGATAGAATTGAGTATGATGAAACTCGATAACTTGAGGAATCTATTGGGAAACTCAAGCATTTCTATGAACAATCAAAGTGTAAGAATCAATTTCAGCATGGATGGAAAGGAAAGGACAAATGTAGAGGTAAATGGCAACCTAAGAGAACAAGGCATCAACATGTTGATGAGAAAGAGAATGTGGCACCGCAAAAGAGATTTAATGCAACTAGACAAGGACATGAGTTGCAACAACAACATAAACGTGTTGGTACTGGTCAGTTGGAGTGTTGTACATGTGATAAGGATCACCTTAAGGGATATTGTCCACAAAATCAGGGTGGTAGGCCTCAGATATACAATGGATAAGAGGCACAGACTGTTGGGGATGTTGTTTAGAGTATTCCATGTATCTATGCAGTTGTGGACAATAGGCAAGCAGAGCACCAGGCATCTATCATTGAGATGGATGGTAAGCTCCGTGATCAAGTTATTTCTATTTTGATTGACACTTAATCTAATTATAGCTATGTTAGTCCTGACTTGGTGGATAAGTGTGGTTTGAATAAGGAATTGCATGCAGAGTATTGGTTAATGCAGTGGGCTATAGGTACAAAGAAACGAGTTCATCACTGGGTAAGATCTTTCAAATTTGATTTAAATGGTATGCCTACAACAACACATTTGAATGTGCTACCGTTGGGATCATACAATATGTTATTGGGCATGGATTGGTTGTATCTTCATAGAACCAAAGTTAAATGCTATGAAAAAGCTATTGAGTGCATTGATGAAAATGGAGAACCAAGAGCCTTGCAAGGTAAGAAGAAGGCCACATTAGTTAGGATGGTGACAAATATGCAAGAAAAGCATAGCTATAGGAAAGGGTGCAAGATATTTGCAGTACACATTTCTAGTGATAAGGGTAAGGAGGTTGAGGATGCAGATGTGTTGAACAGGTACCCAGTGTTGATGTAGTTCAAGGATGTATTTTCTAAGGACATTACAGATTTTCCAGCTCAAAGGGAAGTATACTTTTTGAATTAGTTAGTTCTAGAGGTAGCTTCAACATCCAAATCACATTACAAGATGAGCACACTTGAGTTGGTTGAGTTAAAGTTGCAGCTGAAGTTAATGTTGGACAAGGGATACATTAGGCCAACTGTATCACCTTGGGGCGCACTGGTCTTGTTTGTGAGGAAGAAAGATGGTATCCTCAGCTTATGCATTGATTACAGGCAGTTGAAAAAGGTGACTATCAAGAACAGGTACCCTTTGCCGAGGATTGATGACTTGTTCGATCAGTTGAAGGGAGAAGTAGTGTTCTTGAAGATTGAATTGAGATCCAAATACTATCAAGTACACATCAAAGAGGAGGACATTTACAGGAGTGCATTCAATACTAGGTGTTATAGCACCATTTACCACTCTTCATAGATTTGACGCTCTAATTATGGCCTAGGGCAATCCTTCCTTCAAGACTTGGTCCAAAATCTAAAAAATAATGTTTTATTCCCTATAAGCTACTTTTCCGTGTGATAAAAGCGTGTACACATAGGTCATGATATACCCAACCGAAGTACATATGTTAAAACACTTAAAAATGAATAATTTTCCTTAATTTTGGGTGGAGTTCATGGGTTTTACTTGTTACTCACCTCTTATAGCCCGTGGCCCAACTATTTCCCAACTAAAAAAACTAATTTGGAGAAGTATAAATAAACCTCCATGGGAAGGCCTTAAAGGAGAAGAGATGAGATATTGATACTATAGTGAGATTATCCCTGATTGAGTTTGACGAAATCCCTGTGTCTCCTGCACTCCCCAAAGTTTCAAGAAACCCTTGTTTCCTTGTTGGAGATATCCTTCATCTTTCTTAAGATATCCTTGTGTTGATGATGGAGGAAGATTGTTGAGGCTGGGAAAGGACGGATCTAGAGGACAATTCCACTTGGAGCCAAAGGAAGACTCAGGTCCTATCTCTCCACTTTAATTGTAGCTTACTTCAATAAAGAAATGTTATTCTCTTCCCGATATTAAACATGTTTATGCATTGATTTGTATTGTAATTTGTTTATGAATCTTATATTGATGCGTAATTGTTCATTCATTTATGTGATCTAAAGTTAATATCATGAACATGCTCTATGTTTCTACTATTGTATATGTTTCATTTGAATAATTTTTAGGTTTTAAAGACATCAGGAGAAGCTGAGGGTTTGCACCCTCTGGGATCTACCCAAACGTAGGACCTCTGGGTAAATACACTCTTGCACAGTTCAATAGAAAAAGATTTTAGGTTGTTTGCTTGAGCATTTCTTGTTGTTGTTTTCCATTTGTTCTATTGGGGTTTTCAACCCAAGACCCTAGGGTGATCTCACCGGCAACAAAATTGGTGACTCCATTAGGGATAACATTCTTGTTATTATTGGTTTGGGTTTTTTGTTCTCAATCAGGGTTTGTTATTTTGATTGCTTTCTTTTACAATGTTATTTAACTCATTAGCTTCCCAGGCATCAAGTCTGGTCTTTTGGATCAGGCTTTGATTTTTGTTTTTCCTAATTGAGTTTTCTATACGTTGTTTTCTTGGGTTATAGTCACGTATACATGCAAGTTTCCTCAAGAAGACTTACGTATACGCGCGTTTCTTGTATTAGAAATGCGTGTGCACACTTCTGTGTCTTTACATAGTCATGCATACAATTTTTTGAATTTTTTTTTCTAAATATAACATTATCATTCATTTCCGCACATTCACGCACTTCGTCGGCATCTTCAACAACTTTTCTTCAAAAATCCATAACTTCTTCATCCAAAAGCC
>APFE031281220.1:0-14382 GCA_000404065.3 Pinus taeda | reverse complement strand
TGAATTAGCCCCCCTGTCAACGGCCTATTACACCCTGGTCGAACAAACTTGACCCTACCTCACAATTAT
Organism: Pinus taeda; assembly: GCA_000404065.3. Lineage (NCBI taxonomy): Eukaryota > Viridiplantae > Streptophyta > Pinopsida > Pinales > Pinaceae > Pinus > Pinus taeda. The sequence goes on along the minus strand of APFE031281220.1, from coordinate 14,313 downwards.
AGTGCCCGCAGTTATAGTAGCCGAATATGTAGCTACAATGGTCATATAAGTGCACATTATTTGGGTGGTGTTAGTATGAAACAAAGACTTCTAATTGGTCGTACGAAGCTGCCTCATGGCGTTCTAAGGTGTGATAGAGATCAACATGTCCTAATAGGTAGAAATTGTAGAGAGTGTATGGGTTGTTCGACGAGTGAGGTTAGTGCCCGATGATTGGGTGATTGGATCCCTCGTATCCAGTTGTGACCGAGCCTGATGCTTTGTTTCACTGGATAGTATGGGGCTGGGTTCCTTGGTTTCTAGAGTGGAGGGACGAACAGGGAAGGAAGGATGAGAGATAGGTGAGTTTATCGACCGTTTATATGTAGAAATTCATACCTTGTATAAAGCACCATTTCATCGCTCCTTCCAACCAGCAGGAGGCATCCTGCCACCCTTTTTCTCCACAAGTCCCATGTGAAGTTACCGCGATGGGTCCAGACCAGCGGGTTAGCAGGACACCGGCTCAAGTTCTCTCCTGCTAGGAGCAGGGTTGGGACCCGAAGGATGGATCTTCACCCTTGGTTTCGATGGAAGAGGGAATGAGCCTCTCTCGATCGTGTCAATCGCTCGTTCAATTTCATATTATATATGTCATTACGCTATCGCTGGATGAATGAGATATTCGATCAAGGTCGATAAGTAACTCAAGGTGGAAGGTTTCAAGCTACGCAATAGCTGCTATTATATATTTCATTACGCTATCGAATAATTGATCAAATAATTGATTGGTGTGTTAAGCGGGCTCGACCCCCCCTAATTCTTATTGACCGAAATATGATCAATTGATCAATCACTCAGGATGCGCAAGGCGAAGCTCAACCATAAGCTAGTTACTTAATTTGAGGGGGGCACCCATAAGTAAATTGAACTTTCCTTTTTCTGTGTTTCCAGTTCTTATGAATGAGAGAAAGTTCTAAAGGAGCTCTTCAAAGTATTTATGAATACGGCTCTGTCTCTTCGAGCCAGAGAATGGTCCTTGCCCCAGAGGGAAAGATGCTTCGCACCTTATACATCATTCGAGGGAGTAGGAACAAGATGTGCACCTTGGCGAGATACGTAATGACATATATAATAGAGTGATTTCCAGCTAGAGAGATAGAAGAAAGAATGGCGAGCGGCCTACGGGGCTCCTTGTTATGGTGGTTAGTTATATGAGCTGTGGGTAGTTTAGGATTCAATCAGTTTACTGATTAGTGAGAGTTTCACTTACTCACCCCTCTCCTTAACAGTCGAGCCCTCACCCATCGGAATGAGTGAGTGACTTCGTCTTGATTGGCAGCCCCCACTCTCATAAGTAACTAAGGGCGGTTCGAGTGTGCTTTACGCACCCTGTCGGTTAGGGTTTGCTATGGGTGGGGGGCTACCGGGGGCATGATGGCGGGCCCTTTTGGTCGGCCTGTTGTCGCACCCTTCTTCTTCAGGTGAACCATCTTGATGCTTCTGTGATAGCTTAGTTGATGAGTTCACTTCTTGGCTGGCTTCTCAAAATGAACATCTCAACATGAAAGGAGTGTCGCAGGCATAGACTTATTATTACCTCAAGACGCCGGCTATACTCGATCTCTGTCTAGAATTGGATATGCAACTGGAGGTTCTACTCCAGGATATGGACCCGAGCGAAGGGAAGCTGGGGGCTCCCTACAGGATATGGGGAATGAGCTTGATATCCATCTGCTTCTGGAACTACAATTGGAATTGGATCGGGAACTGGATACAGATATGCAATTGAATCTGGATCTCGATCTATTGTGGTGCCCACCTTTGCCTATGCTGACCAAGGTATAAGAGCTATTGGTGGAGAAATAGGCTATCTAACCGCCTCTGCCCCCGCCTCTCCTCCGGCGGTTTATGGTGCCTTTGCCGCTGTTTACTCTACTGCTGAAACCATTGCTACCGATGCTGCTCTCTTATACTGGTGATGGTACCCCTGCTTGAGATGCCTTTGCATCTGGTGGTTATGTTATAGCCGTCTATATGGCAGAGATGTTGGGTCACTATATAGACTTGGCGCGAATTCAACAGAAAAAGGCTATGAATATCAATCTTTTACTAAAAGGACCGGGACTGTGACTTAGTCAACTGAATCCACATCGGGATCTGCACTGAACGGATCTTATTCTCGATCATGACGCACTTTCATAGAGAGGCCCCCACTATTCACTATATCTTTCAACGTTCGCTTCCGTCCAATTCCTCATGATACTGTGTACAGTGATCTTTAGCTACTATCGTCGTTCCCTTGTCAAAAGGCATGGAGAGCAATATATAAGTGAGACACGGAAGGATCTAAAATTGACACTCGAACAGGAAAGAAAGGATGCTACAGGCTATAATCGGAGCTTTCACTATTACATCTCGAACTGCTGCTTGAACTTCAATCGGGTGTCTAACCACTGCTTCTTCCATAGACTTATTATTACCTCAAGAGGCTTCCCTTGCTTCTTCCCGTGGTGCTGAAACTGCTATAGGGACTGGAACTTACACTCGATCTATAAATGAATCCGCGCCAGTTGGCAGGTGAAATTGCTGCTCGATCTCGAATTGGCTTTCGAACTAAGATAGATGCGGGGCGAGGTAATGGCTCTAGAATAGGCTAAGCTACTGACTTTGTTCCTAGTGGTTCAACTACGGGCTCTGGTACTCAATCTGGGCGAGGCTATGAATCTCGATAATGGCTAGGGTGCTCCTTCCTTTGCTTCATCCGGTTAGGCGGGGCAGATAGCTCAGAGACAGGGAGAAGGGGTTTAGTGAAAGTGAATAGACTGTGAGTGGCTTAGTTCCATCTGTTCGTTTGTTCCTAAAGGTTGGTGGAATGCTGTGAGTTCCTAGTCAAAATGTAGACGTTAGCTTCTGACTGGTGTATAGTTTTTTTCGCCTGTTGTTTGAAAGGAGGCGCTATTAGCCGACCAAGTTCCTTTGCTATTCGGTTGATCCATCCTTTGTTGCCCAATCCATGTAGTGGGCGCTTGTAGTGGGCGCTTTATCGGCTATTTGGTCTATAGAGTCTAATGGTTAGCTTTCGGGTCGGTCGAGAATACGACATAGATTCCGGAGAATCCTATATGCCTCGACTCCATAAACCTGGAATACCACCTTGATGCGGGTTGTACCTTCAGGTACTATGAGGTGAGATCAGTGTTGCAATACAATCCAATAGTGTGACTTACAAATGGAGAAATGCTCTAGTATCCAGTTGAATTGCATGCTGTTCCGGTAGCAAAGGTGGCATCCAAAGCCAGGTGATTCAAAGCCAGAAGCAGTGGAGAGAGCTGCAGTTGTACATTATTCTCGTGTTATGTGTAGGTACCCGCCTTATTTGAAACACCCGTTGCTAGAGAAAGAACCTACCTCACCATGCCAACCTAAGACACTCTCACCTACACATTCAAACCCCACATCAAGCAGACTTACTGGAACCCACACCAACCCGACACTCTGCAGGCAAGCCTTACACCAATCTACTACTTGACATACAAACTACTGAACTTACTCTATCAATGGAACGTTTTGACCTCTAGCACTGGAAAAACAGCAATCAATGGCCCTGCATCACCGGCCCTACAGCAATGCTATCACTGGACCGTCCCTACCTATCTATTAAGGGTTCTGAGACGGTGTATGCCCATTAGTTAGTTAGTAGCTAGAAGCTCTACTAGTTATTAGCCATGGACAGTAAGCAGCAGGTACAGTTTCACTATTTACTTACATATATAGATGCAGCTCGATATGGAGAACCCATTGTTCACCCATAGGTGGGTAGTTCTTTCTTCCCATGTGGTGGTCGTTCTCCTAGGTGGGTTTCCATCCATTCTAATAGGTGGTTACTCATGCCTATTCTACCATGGTGGCTAATGCCTATGATCGAGAGTCTTATTATCGTGAAAGGAAGAGCCAGATGTTCCAGATGGAGATATAGTGCCTAGCGTAGAACCTGCTGCCCCATGATCACCAATAGCAGTTCCATAGCTAGAGGATCTAGAGATATTATATACGTAATTACGTCTAACGACCCTCAGCACCTAACGTCTTGATTTCATTGAGTTCGGTAGCTAAGTTCACTCGACTTACTCGCTTCTGAACCTCCAACTCGCACCCTCCGCCTTGCACCATCCACCAGCCTACTCGCTTCTTCCCTTCCAGCCTGCCCACTTCGTGGAGTTGGTTCTAATTGAAGTGAAGTAATGCCATATGAAAGAGCTACACTCTCTTAGGGCTGACTCAATCGCTAGGTGAGCTGAATAGCTTTGAAAAGGGTACGAATCCGTAAGCTACTAGATAGAGGGAACTACAAGCTAGAGAGGCTAGTACTAGATAGATAGAACTACAGACTGATAGAGAGATAGCAAGCTAGAAGGAAAGAACCTCTCTCGACGATTCACTTTAATCTATAATAGATCTCATTCATCAGAGTGAGAATGACATATATAATTAGATCTCTCTATTTGTATACGATATAAATGAACCAATCTCGCTAGGTCTTGAAGATCCGCTTATTTTGCTTCTTTCTTTGATGAAAGGGGGCTTCCTTCTCACTGAACAGAAAGGGCTTCCTGTGCTGGAAGGAAAGGGAGAGGATGTGTAGGGGAGGGGTTAGTCTACGAAACGCTAGGCAGGCCACCCCCTCTTACTTACACTCACTACTTATACTCACTAAATGAATACAACGAATCTATACCTACCTATGGGATAAGAATCTACTAGGGTAGAACAACCTAAAGGATAACCTAGGAAAGGAATATAGATTTCGTCGTTGGGTCCAGCGAACACTTATACGCCCCTAACTAGTTACTATGGTCTTAAGGTAAGCTCTTTTATTTAAACAATCGACTGAATACACTCTTATCCCGGTTCAGCCTAGTCCAGCGAGATAGAAGTGCTTGCCCATTATGTTGAACTTGTCAGAGAAGAATACGGAAACCAACAATTAGAGAATATCTATAAGATGACCTCTAGGCAGGATGATTACATTAACCCAACTGCAGAAGGAAACTTGAGTTGGAGAAGCATAAGCTGATGTGCATCAGATTCAGAGGAAGGACTAGATAATTGGCAGAACAGACTCCATGAAGTATCCATGAGGAGGTGTGCAAGAATGACAAAGTCACTGCGCTGGATTGGGTCAGAGGTATGTAATTGACCTGTTTATGATGGTTTAACTAATCTAGATTCTTTAGCTATCCCATTCAACAAAAGGGTTGTCCGTTCCATTCATTCGCTTAACACTGAAAGCCTAACAATTGAACTTCATTATCAATCGAACTAACCATCAATCAAAAGGCCTAGTTCTCGAACTGAGTGACTAATGGGATATTTTGAAGGGCATAACTTACTGAAAGGATTGAGTGTGTGGAGAGGGAAGGAGTGCGTTATTGGGGTGTTACAGAAAGGGCTATTCATACGTGGGTGGGGGGTTCATGGGAGTTCAAACCGATCATAAGTAGAGATTCAAAGCTAGCCTTACCGATCGAGAGATTTTGATTGATACTTCATGAGGTGGGGTTCCGGAAACTTGTAGGGGTCACCACAATGTCGAGGGTGGGATAACGGAAGAAACTACAGGAGAGAATATTTTGATTGGACGGCTAGCTACGCATCAACACACCACACCAAAGATACGTCACTGACTAATGATATGAATTCAGGACTGGTAAGGGCCACGAAAGTTAGGTGACTCAACTATACCGATTTTGAAGGCCAGTCAGACCCAATATTAGTTACGAGGTGGGCTTGGAAGAAGTCATCTCCCAAGGAATAGCTTACTGGTTACACCTATATATTGGATTTCAAACAGCAGTAGACCCGATGCGAGCGGGAGCCGGCTCTGGCCGGAAGAAGAGGAATGGGGGTAGAGCGTAGGGCGCAGTGAGCATAGTAAGACTATGAAAGGCAGTGGTGGGCCATAGGGAAAAGTAAGCTTGATTGAGCAAGCCTAATGGAATATGGTCGAGAGGGGAACGATAAGTGCGAACGAAGGGCAGAAGAAACCGTCAAGTCGATTGGGCTTGATTGACTAGACGGAGCGAAGCGATTTGGAGAACAGAACAATGCTATAGAGATGCTTCATCTTTCCCTTCCTTCAATTGAGAAGGCGGGGTTCACGAGCCACGTTCTTGAGTCCAGATTGGATAGAGTAAGTAGTGCTTGCGCTTTTATTCCCCCACATTCGTATTCTGTTACATCTGGTATGGATATTCGTTAGCAGCAGCTTAAGCCATTAGGATTAGGTGTGTTTGGGCGCGACCATGACCACTATGAAAAGGAATAATATCCCATTCCTATTTGTTTGACCCGGAACATACAGAGATGAAAGTAGAAGAGGTCAAGGGCAGGGTCAAGGGCCATTCTATAGTTACAATCATCAGGGGCCTTAACTAGCGGAATATTGTCCTTCGGTCCCTTCTGTAGCTAAAGGTTCCTTCACTGTAGGGCTTGCATGACCGGGCTAGATTGATTGGACTGGCCATGTATTCCCCTTCGGTATACCTATGTGTTATATTGTCCATCTCTATGGGCTTACTCACTATCAGTCATAATGGGCCCAGGAACGCGGTGTTGACTTATGAGCTGACTTATGACTTGCACAGTATTAAGGCGGTAAGGACACCAGAAAGCAGTATTAAGGTCCGGGGCTTTGCGCTTTCTGGGCAAGGGAACGCGGGTAACGTAGTTAAGGAATAAAGCAGTTGTCTATAATCACTCCAGCCCTCTAAAAACTAGAGTTTTTGATTTCTCTTGGGTAATAGTTCCTCGGACATCCAGTGCTTAAGGGAAAGCCACACTTTCGCCCCCCAGAGAATATACGCCAACTCCTCTTTTCCATCGTACGGAGTCTTGGAAGCCATAGCATCTTAACCCCCAAAAGTTCCATCATTACTTATTGGTGCCTTTCATCCTAGAACTAGCTTGATGGTCGAACCTGCTTGCGCATCCTGGTTAGTGTCAAGCTAAAGGTAGTTCTCGGGCTAAAGGTCGGGGCCTTTATTAAGGTCAAGGCCTTTATTAAGGAAAGGGCCTTTATTAAGGTGCAAAGCCGCCAGAGGAGAAAAAAGGAGGGCAAGGATGCGTAAGAGGCTTCGACTGTTAAGGAGAGAACTTTAGTTCTCTCAATCTAAGGACAGGACGCGTAGGCAACAAGCTCATCTCCCCCCTCTCCCCAATAAGTATTAAAAACTTTAGTTAGCTCGAGTGATAGGGAGAGGCATGCGTAAGCAAGACTCCAATCTAACCCCCCCCACAATAGTAAATTGGACAACTTTAGTTGTCGACTGATAAGGGAGGATGGTAGGCAGGTCGACTGTTAAGGACCAGACCTTAGTTTCTCTCAATCTAGGAGGGCTCGCGGTAAGCATGTGCTCCATCTAACCCCCCCACCCACCCATAAGTAATGAAATTTAGTTCTCGACTGATAAGGAAGAGAATGCTAGCGTCTCAATCTAGGGGAGATGCGAGGCAAGGTCTCTCAATCTAAGGACTTGGACAGTTTTACCGTTTCATATATTAATTGGGTGGCCCCCTCTCAAATAAGTACAAAGAGGAACTCAGTATCCTCCAATTAGATTGCTAATGACGTCTTAAATGACTGGAATCCACGGAAATTTTCAGTGATGGCGGCCTACAGTTTGAAGCCTGGCCTCGTTTAGGGTTTACTTATTGGGCGGGAGGGCTTATGGGTTAGCCCTCGGTCCTTTTGAATCGAGCAACTCAAGTTCTCTCCTTATCAGTCGAGCCCCTGCCGGTCTGCGCGACGATTGGGAGGCCTCATTCCTTTGTTCCTTGCCCTCAGAAGCGCAAGCCCTCTGGACCTTGGCTTGCCGCACAAATACACGAAAGCGCTATGAGAGAATAGACTTTCCTCAGTGTATTCTCTTTCATGGGATTGATTGGGGGAAGTCACTCCAATCATTCATGTTCCCTTTCGTGTAAGAATGTGAAATATGTTATTTATTCCTCATAGATATGTAGTTAACACCTAACGGTAGTGTCGCTCCGCAGGACACTCAATGCTGTGATCTCCTTTCTGTATCAGTGATGTGCTAGGGTATTAAGAACCATTATCTCCTCAGGTTCAAGTAATAAAAGAAATGTATTCACTCAGGGTTGTTTTCCTCTCCTTTAGACTGTGATCCCCTTCCTTCTTCCTTTAGAATGTGATCTGATTTATTCCTTGCACTAGGAAGCGCAAGGCCCCTCGGGACTTCGATAGTCTACTGTCAGATCATTCACTGCTACTAGTTATAGGTATGCTTAACCACTGCAACTAGATCTTCTACTGGATAAGCTCTATTGGTGGTGCTGCTGGATCAACTTTTGTTTCATATACGTCAACGTATGCTTAAACTATTGGTTCATGGTTTCCTGGTCTTTCTTCCTCAGTGATATCATGGTTTCATGCTCATTATCATGAATGTTACATACGCAAATATTGGGTAGTTATTTATTCCCTCTTCCTCAGGGACTCATACCAATAGATGAGTTGAAGAAAGAATAGATCTCCTTTCTTTGTTGTTTGATACCACTTCATGAATGAAATCCCTTGTCTTTATATGTAGGTTCTCTCCATTGTAGTTATGAAAAGAAATGTATTATCTGGAGCCTTATTCCTCTCCCTCGTAAATGGTAAGAACATAAGTGGGTTCGGTACGCCGACACTCAGGGTTGGAAGGTAAGAGAGTACGAGTCTTCCTCATGGAATGAGCCTTCGTTTATCATGAATGTAGTTGGATATGAATGCATTGAAATGCGTGATTTAGAGCCTTTTCATGCCTGAATTCTTTTCAATTATGAGCCCATCTTCCTAGGTTGAGAGATTGGTTTGAATGCCTGAGATTCATATCTGTATTCTCTCGTTGGGTTAGGAGAATAGAATTGATAGACTCTGAGTCATAGTTCCTATGCTTCTTTGTCTTAATGGGTTGGGTAGAACTGATTGTCTTTCTCATGTCTTCCTCAGATTTGTTTGGATAGAGATTGATACATGGCTTATTATCATGTTCTTTGTTTGGTTCATGCTAGGGTAGGTCTTCGTAGACCAGCTCCTCAGGTAGGTGATTCTCCTCAGGTGTAGTTGGATTGAGTGTATTATCTCTTCTTCCTCTCTGTGTTGTTGTATGCTGTTGAAGAAAGAATCTCCTGTCACCTCAGGGCCCTATATTATTAGGGGTCACTCACTATTTCGATGGTGAGGGTTGTCTCCTCAGTAATAAAGAAAGAATAGAATAGAATAGAGTGGGCCCGGGCTCCCTCCGCAAGACACTCAGGTTACCTTATGAGCCTTCCTTGAGGTATAAATACAAATCTAAGAGAAATAGAATGGTACCCTACGGGAAAAGGTCTCTGTGAGGCTTTTGGGATTCTTCATATCTGTCCACGCCAGTGCCTGCAACGGACGGCCCGGACTTCCCTCCCTCCGATTACCCTCCGGCTCTAGAGCATGCGGGAAGGGCCATACAGAGCATATGCCCACTTACCCTTCATGCCCCATAGTCGTAAGTTCCATCAAACCATCGGTCAGTCAGTTGGTGCAGTATACAGTTCGAGTTTCTCGTAGTGATAAACGCTAACCCCTACGAGATATCCTCTTACACTAGATCAGGGTCTCCCCTTCGATGCGCACGTAAGATTGTCTTACTTACGTGCATATTGCATGTTGTTTTATTTCCTTTTCATGTTGTTTAATGCTTCTTCTTTGTTGTAAGTAAGTGTATTTCATATGCTTTTGAATGTTGATTATATTCTTCATGAATGAGTCAAAGTAGGGTATCCTCACCTTGGGTGGGTGGGTAGGTAAGGTAAGAAAGAATAGAATAGAGTGGGCTCGGGCTCCCTCCGCAAGACACTCAAGTTATCTTATGAGCCTTCCTTGAGGTATAAATACAAATCTAAGAGAAATAGAATGGTACCCTACGGGTAAAGGTCTCTGCGAGGCTTTTGGGATTCTTTATATCTGTCCACGCCAGTGCCTGCAATGGATGGCCCGGACTTCCCTCCCTCCGGTTACCCTCCGGCTCTAGAGCATGCGGGAAGGGCCATACAGAGCATATGCCCTCTTACACTTCATGCCCCATAGCCGTAAGTTCCATCAAACCATCGGTTAGTCAGTTGGTGCAGTATACAGTTCGAGTTGCTCGTAGTGATAAACGCTAACCCCTACGAGATATCCTCTTACACTAGATCAGGGTCTCCCCTTCGATGCGCGCGTAAGATTGCCTTACTTACGTGCATATTGCATGTTGTTTTATTTCCTTTTCATGTTGTTTAATGCTTCCCCTTTGTTGTAAGTAAGTGTATTTCATATGCTTTTGAATGTTGATTATATTCTTCATGAATGAGTCAAAGTAGGGTATCCTCACCTTGGGTAGGTGGGTAGGTAAGGTAAGAAAGAATGTATTATCTCTTGTGCAGTTAAGTAGGGTACTTGACCTCACCATCTCTTATCATGGTTTCCCCATTCTAGGTGTACCATCTCTTATCAAGTGCAGTGAAGGCAGTTAAGAAAGAATATCCTTGAGGAGAATTTACCATCGACAAGGCCACCTTCATAGAAGAGAATTTACCATCCCATAGGCCAGGTTATTATATGTGTCGTGCCATCCATAATCGGGGGAGCAAAGGGAGCAGTTCTCGGCTAATCAACCATCCAATTATCCAGGCATGTCATCCATCCTTCCCATGCCAGGTCTATAGTTGTACCTGACCTCCCTCCTAAGATTCTTCATGAATCCAAGCGGTCTAGGGTTAACAGGTCTAGGTCTGAAGGTAACTATGCAGGTGGGTAAAAGGCATTCACTGAAAGGTGGATAGGTCTATTTCTTTCTAGCAATGTAGTTGGTTCTAATTACTTCATTGTATATTAGTAAGGCTCTGTCTGACCAAGAATACGCGGTACCCATAAGGTATTAGTGGTACCAAGAATACTTCTTCATAAAGGAAGGAAAGGTAAAGAGGGTTCCTAGTAAAGGTTATAAATGTTTACCCCCTTATCATAATCTGATCTGATCTCATCAGTTCTCGCTGTAATTCATGAATCCATAGGAAAGTTCCAATCCTCTGATCCGACAACTAAGCGGTCTAACTCTAACATAAAGTAAAGGTAAGAGTAAGGTTGATTGATCCGGTGGTTCCGACCTGATAAGAGAAAGGTTAATAGCAGTCCCAACTCAATCACTAAGTGCATTTATGAAGGAGGTGGTATAGTCTAGGTCTCTAGGTAGCAGGTAGTTAGGAGAAACATAAGTAAGAGGGAAGGGTGAGGTTGTTTCATGCTCTGCTATGCCTATTCCGCCCGGGTAGCTGTACCGTACCTCCCTAAGCGCTTCATTCAGTAAATGGTCTAAGTATAAGAGGTCTAGTTCTTCAGGTGCGTGATTTCTTGTAGGCAATAAGAAAGGGTAAGATCCCAGAGGGGCTTGCGCTTCCTAGTGCAAGGGATTTCTTGTCAGAGTGCCCTCCGAAGAGATTGATTAAGCAAGTAGGGCTACCAGGTGCTAGGTCTGAAGGTGGGTACTATGTGATGATGTGCTGTCTGTGATACTGTCCGTGATACTTTCTGTAAACTGGCTGGGTTCATCCTACTATCCTGACCCGATTAAGAGAAGGGTCTGTAGCAGTAAGTACCGACTAAGTAAGGGATTAATTCAAGAAGTGGTATAGGTCAGGTGGATAACTATGAGGTTCAGGCATTGTAAGTATATTCCTAGCCAGTGGGTTCAAATTAATCAATCCAATCGTATCCACCTCGGCGGGATAGGTCATAGCATAGTGGTACCCAGAAGAATCTCTAAAGTGTTATGTCCAACAAGACTCTATGAAGCCCGCCCTTTGATTCTTTCCATCAGATCCAATGCTAGTAAGTAAGGCAGGCAGCACTCCATCCACTAAGTTTGGTAAGGCAGTAATAAAGTCAAGGGTAAGGGTTGGTTGATCCGGTGCCATACCGGATCAATCTCTAGTTGTACCTCCATTGATTAATTAATCAAGATAGGGCAGGTATAATCATGAAGGTGGGTAACTATACAGGTTAAGGCATAAACTGAAAAGCGGGTAGGGGATTCCTAGCAATGGGGTAGGTTCAGATTACAGAATAGTATGGGCAAGGTTCTGCGATAACAGTAGTTCATATTGGTACCCGGGAGATAAATGAAGTAAGTGTTCTGTAAGTTGGTGAATGCTTTCTGTATGAAGCCCGTACGTACAGTGATGCTCTCTCTCCTCTCTCTTCTCTATGTGACTTTCTGTCCGATCCAATGGCGTAAAGATAGGCAAGCAGTAAATAAAGGTTGTTGAAGCAGGTGTGATGAGTAGTTGGTAAGAGTCAAGGGGTTCATAGTCAAGGTTTTAAGTGTTGAGCCCGACCCAATCATCTGATCTGATATGATCTCATCAATTCTGGCAGTAATGAATGAATAAGGAAGGCAGTTTCCCAAGATCTAAGCTGAAGGTTTCTGTTTCTATAATAAGGCAGTTCAAACGACTAAGCAATGCAAGACTGCCCTTAAATAATCAGGAGTAGTTGTCCAATGAAAAGAGTAGTCCTATATATAGGCTTCTTCTTCAAAGGGTAATAGAAATGATCTAAGTCACTCCTATCTATGTGCTGACTCCCATTGGATCTAAAAAGTTCTGGCTGAATCCATAAGTTCCCACGCGCTATGATCCAACCGCTACTGGGTGTTCCTGTGCCACCCACCCACTGAAACAAGCAAGCCCGTCCTCCCTCCGTTCATATCGAAAAGTGAAAGTACTGGAGCGAGGGATACGTAAAGTAAGGTTAACACAAGTTGTAGGTCAAGGGCCGTGATTCGAATTCGAAGGACACAGTAAAGGTCTTGTCGGAAGGTGGGTAAATAGGTTGTGTGGAAAGGCAGTAATCAAGTAAGGTTCAGTTTGGTTGATCTGGTCCTGCTGAGAAGAGAAGGTGCAAAGCAGTCCCCACTTGAGAATTTCATAAAGTGGTCTAGGACTACAGGTGTAGGTCTTCCGGTGGATACGTAGTGATGGTGCGCTGTATGTGATACTGTCTGTAAGCTGGTGAATCCTGTCCCTATAAGAGAAGGTCTAGTGCAGTAGCAAGAAAGCATGGATGATGAAAGTGATATAGGTCTAGTTTATTCATTCAGGTGGGTAAAGTGTGTGGAACCAAGGTAGGGGTTTCATAGCATGCCTACCCAGTTCTTCCTGGCTTAAGCAATGAGTTGTTGGGCATTACTTCATATCCTAGGCTGAAGGCAGTAAGAAAGGGAAAGGGTAAGTTTGTGTGATCCGGTTCTGAAAGGGAAAGTAGCCCTCCGCACTAAGGCAATTCATTCCTCAGGTGGTCTAGGGCTAAATAAAGGTCTAGTTCCTGGAGGTGGGTAAAGAGTTTGTAAACCAAGGGGGTGAAAGGGTTCATAGCATGCCATGCCTATTTTAGGGTTCCTGGCTTCATCAATTCAATGGGTTAGGGATTTCTCCATCGTCCTAGGGTGAAGGGAATAGTAAAGACACGGAGTGGTTGATCCCGCCTGTATAAGTGTCTATAGCTGTCCTCATGAAGCGCTTCCCTAAAGTCTAGGGCTAATAGGTCTATGTCCTTGCAATAGATTTCAATTTTTGAATCGGTATTGTAAAGGCTCCTTGGCAGGTTCATAATGGTACCCCCTAACTAAGAAGATTCATTCAGGAAGTGATTATGAGTAAGGGCAGGCAGGGGGAGGAAAGCCCAACCTAAAGAGGTTGGTTGAGGCTCATCAGCTAGCTTTGCGACTCCATCTGGTTATCTATACGCAGTGTTCTCATGTAATAGATGCATGCATCCATGTGGTGTTGGTCGGTTTCTTGCGGTTGGTGGCGGCTGGCTGATTCTTCATTTTCTTTCCCGCAAGCAGTGGTGGGATAGAATATATGGGCGGTTTCGTTATTACATATGTAATATCGATCTCAGATTTCGAAAGTGAGAGAGTTAGTGAGGTAGGGAGGGCTCACGAGAGCTCAAAGGCAAGCTAATTATAGGACGACCTTTTCCCCTTGCACTTGGAAGCGCAAGACCCTACGGACCTTCCTTATTCCCATTTCTTTCTCAAATTTCAAAAACGAAACAAAGAAAGCGAGCCATTGAAAGCCAGCCAGACATTACCCATTCAGCCAACCAACCAACCAGCCAGACAGACAGCTGGACAGTCAGCCATTGATTTCCAGCCATGGCAGTGGACTCCGCTCCTGCCAACCATTCATTCCAATACCCATTTAGCCAGCCATTTATTTCATGCCAGCCAGTCCCTCTCCCTTATGGTCGAG
>APFE031281216.1:0-14492 GCA_000404065.3 Pinus taeda | reverse complement strand
GAATATGGAGGAAAACTTGAATAGCTTTATTAATATCAGGAATAGCACGAGGATTACAACCAATTGTTCTGACCCAGCATCATCCTTTAGCAAGAAAGCCCTTCTTCACCTCAAGTAAATCTTAGATCACCCAACACTATGAAGTTTCACCAGAAAACCAACAACACTTCTCTACAAGATACAAGATTCCAGCCTTTCAATCTCTGTGATGAGGGATCCATATATAGATAATTGTAGGGGGTTGAGTCATCTTCTGGGGTTTTTATTACTGTCCTCTCTCTGATAGTTCTTGATCCCACTTGGAGACTGATGATCTCTTACTCATCCCTGGTCAAAAACAGAGAGGCAAGTGTCAGAGGGGATGTTTCTAGAAGATTCCATGATCTTCCACCTTGCAAACTGTCTTTGCCATTTGTCCATTCTTGCCCATCGCACCCTACAGAGGGGTCATCCAGTACGCATCGCACCCTTTACACTGGGAAGGTGATATGCATCGCACGCTCTACACTGGGTATTCAGTATGGTCCAGTTTTGACCATTTCTGAGCAGTTTTTAGTGGAGAACTTCTAGGAGATGATGTAATCAGCTGACCTTTTTCCTTTAAGTAGTGAAGCAAAAATTTTAGGGACTTAGGAGCCCTCCGTTTATGGACATTTACGATTGGGGTTGCGGTGCCCAAAAATGTCTATAACATCTAGCCAAAAAACATTCTACTAAAAATGGAGATCCCACCGACCCTGGAAAGTGCTCTAATAGCACTTGTTATGCTCTTGACCTACAAGAAGATACCAGAAGACCAAATATGCGAATAAATATACCCGAAACACAGAACGATGACAAATAACAATGTGTATTTTATTATTCAAAAACGAAAGTAATTTTCACTTGCCTCTTCGAGGGGGCAACCTCAAATAGAGCTAGGCTTGATTACAAAATAAGACATGAAACTCCTCAAGGGGAGTATCTATCATTTATATAGGATTGATACATGGAATACCATTGGTCAGTACCATGGTTCTTATTAATACCATCTATCTAATACTATGGCCCATTTTCAATTAACTGTGGTCCCTTCCGTAAATGCGGGTCAACCACTTACAATTATTAATATGGGCTTTATTGACTCTTTAACTAACTATAACTATGACTCGACCCTATTACATAAATAAGGGGGTTAGGGTTGGACCTTAACATTTTAACCACCGAAAAGAGTTAAACCCCCCTACCACATGTCCTCACCTTAGGGTGCCATGTCATCAACTTCCCATATAATACTGAGAGGGGGGATTAAAAATGTGCTAAAAACCACAAAAAACAAATGCAAAAAACTACCCACTTTTTTTCTTGGAGGCACTACCCCTAAACCACCATTCAAGGGGGATTTTACCTCACTATGAACCCCTTGGGTAGAGTAGTATTCATGCCCTTGTAATCCCCCAAACATGGTGGATACAACCCCCTGCAACCGCTCCACTACAGTTGGTGCAACATACAATGTGTCATGGTAGTCTTTCAAAGAATATAACATTTACTTAACAACCTAAACATGCGTTTCTTTAAAGGAAGCAATGTGCACTACTCTAATGTTACTAATTATTGAATTTAATAATACTTTTGACTCAGAATTCAATCTCTCAAGAAGAGCTTTAACTTGCGGTATTGAGGGAGGATGGATTCTCATTAGTATTCACCAATAACAATTTACGTGACCACACTTTTGGAAAATCCACATATGAGAAGGAAATGATGGTTATCATTCATGAAATGAAGAATTAGTGACCATTCTTCATAGGAAAGTGTGTTTACATCCATTCTAACCATCATTTTCTCAACATCTTCCTCGAAAAACTATTGTCTTCACATAAGAAACCTAAATGGGTCACTAAGATGTTGCGATATGATTTTTAGATCTTATATATGAAGGGAAAAGAGAATGTTGTATTTGATGCCTTATCTAAACTATCTGAAGAGGATGCATGTCTCCTTGTTTTATTATTTCTATGTCCAAGGTTGATTTAGGAAGTTCGTAATGAATGGATAGAAAACAATACCTTAAGGAAACTCATCCAAAAACTTCAGAAATATATAAATCATTGTAAAACTATACATTGTAGTAAGATACATTGCCACATTATTGTATGAAAGGAACATTATTTTTCCATATGATTCAATCTTAAAAAAACAATTTTTTGAGGAGCTACATGTTGATGAATAATCTTTTCCACTTCACCCTTACGAATCCTTTGCTAGGAAAGCCAAGAACTTGGGTACCATACCTGGTTTATAGCATGATTAAAATATGGTACAACTTCAAAGTAAAAAAAATAAACTAAAACTTTATGAGACCATAATAGTATTTACAAACTTAAAATAAAAAGTATATACATGAATGCAATGTTAAATATGGTAGTAAAAAAATGATTGGATTTGTATATCCAAACCCACAAACATAAGTATATTAAACTTTTTTACCAATATATATATTACTTCCATTGCTTAAAATAGCATTCCATCAGGAACAAAATTATAGAATACAATGTACAGGTAGCCACAATCAAGAAAAGGAAAAATATAAATAAGAGAGACAATACATATGATGGTAGAATCAATAAAATATCCTTCATTGAATTATTCAAAGAATAATTTTTAGATATGATGATAAAAAATGTGGTAGATCAAAGTATACACAAGGGACTTCTGAACAAATGACCTTGTTTACTAAACAATATTGGCCAAATGCCAACAACCACAAACAGAAACTAAATCATACTTGTTTCATCAAAATCAAAAGGTGTCTTCAGAGACTATTATGTTACTGCAAGTATAGCGAATATCAATATCAAAAAAATTATAGCAGTTACAAATCATTAGTGACTAGAATGTATGATACCTCTGACAAAAGGAAAAGATATTGACATTCGTCTATGTTACTATTTAAAAGAATCCCTATAGATCAAATTTTATAATTCAAAAATATCTAAACACAATAACACATACCAAAATTATGAATAAAACCAACTATGGCATGCCAAATTTTGTTGCAATCAAGAGATCTTGTCTTCTTTTAGCGAGCCTATATTTTTTATCATAATCTCTGAAAATAGTTTCATAAATATTTTTTAAACTAAAGTAATTAGCCTTGTCGATTAATTAAGGATCAATTAATTTTTAAAAGGTAAGACAAATATGCTTGGGCTCTTAAAAATAGGGAGTGACTCAGAAAGGTGAGAACCTACATCCATCAACATTTGAACTCATAATCATTTAAATATCAAATTCATGACAATAATCATATATTCATAATATTTTAATGTGTCACATAAAACATGTTATGAAATTGACCATTCAGATGTTTACACACACATATATAATTAAGTCCCAAAAGTGACTATCCCAAAAGTCACTATGTATGTGTCCATCATAAAACCATAATTGTGCAATAATAAACTATTCTTCAAAAAATGCACATAAAGGAAAATATCAATGTCCAAAATACCTGCAACCATGTTAGAATTTATATGTGAAAGTGAATGAGTTATTCTTGGATTTTTTCAAGAATCCTTTGATCCAAAAGTTAGGCTGCTTTACTTCCATTTGTAGATTCTCTCTAGTAGTCTTTGAGGCAATGGTTAGGGAGTTAAACTCTGCCTTTGGAATGTTTCCCTAACGATGAATCTTTGTAGGGTGAGTTTTATTAGAACTAGCATACAAGGACTCAAATTGGATGGAATTATCAGCTGAGGTATTAACAAGGTTATCAACCATTGGACTATTAGAGTGAACATGTTCATTTGAAATGGAAAACATAACATTTTTTAAGCTCAAATTAGGATCAGGTCCCTTAGACGGTGAGGAAGACATGTGGGTAGCAGATGAGAAAGAACAATTGGAAATATGATGGGTAAATTTAGGAGCATTTCCCCAACCCCTATCATTTCTATCAAGTGTGTTTAAGAAAGGATTCCTACCATTATTGACATTTTTAGCATTGTTATTACATTCAATTCCAATGATTTCTTGTATGCTTGGATGAGGCCTCACAGAAGGAGTTGAACTATTTTTATACACAGGAGGAATGCATGAAACATTCAAAGGCAGAAAAATAAGATGACATGTGGTTGATAGCTGGTGAAATTCATTTGAGTGTGCATTAAAGTGGACAAAAAGATGGACTTTTTTACTTCAACATGAATCCCATGAACAAGGAGACCTATTCCTTCTTCCTTGGTCACTACCCTATTATACCACCCTCCTCCCTAACGTCTACCCAAGAAACTGCCTAGCTAGGGTAAACATGCGACCAGAGGCAACAATGATATGATTCAACATCCTAAGTAACATTAAGGAAATGGAACAGATGGAAACACACCATACAGACATTCAACATTAGCATTACGACCCTCAAGAACCAACCCAACATTGATGACAATCAACCCCTGGGTTCCACTGTGGTTTTGGACCACTTGACCTCTAGATGCTCTCATGTTATGTGTACGCTAGTGTCCAAGGTCTAAACACTCTCACAGGCCTACAAGCCAACATTGAGGGACTATTTTTCATAGTGTTGTGCCAATGATCTTGAGATTTGAGCCACTATTTCAGGCCGAGAGCTCAGGTCACTACCCAAAATTGAATGACATCTTTATAATAGTAAAATAACGTAGAATTGACAGTAAAAATGAAATTACTTGAATAATACCTTGACTGGATCCCTACTAGCCATGATAGGCATTTCATAAAAAATATCACGAATATGTAATATATAGGTGTAAACAAGAGATCTCACAATAAGAGTCTCATACTTAGCTAAGAATTGCTAAGAAGCATTGATGGCTGAATATATTGGTTTCCATTTCATCCATTCGTTCATAGATACATTGTTCATTCATTTACCAGTAATGAGATCCATCCATAACTTTTGTCATAAAACATGTCTATAACCAGCATAATAGCAGTAGAAATATCAATGAAATCACAACCATATAAACCACATATAACCAATATAATAATCATATAAATATGAGAAATAACCTCTTATTGATGATAAAAGATTGAATCCCAAGATGGGACTTCCGCGTTCCACCTGATCGTAAAATGTTGTTTTGCATTTCCAAAACCTTAGACATTTCCTTTGCCAATTTCCTTAGTCATTAACCAACTACAGAGGTTCCTCATCACTATGGTTTTACCCAACATTAAGCTTGGAATAAGTGTCCCATCAAACATGGCTATTATTTTTCCTTTATTAAATTCTATTACATAGATGTTATAGAACCCTACCCCTTGGGGGAACACCATCCTCGGTGTTCAAAAATACCTATAACCACAAAAATATTCTGAGAAAAACATATTGTCCATGGAGCTTTATAACATAGCTCATTTTAGTATTTACAATGATCATCTTGGTGAGAAGAAAACTAACATAAAAACATAACAAACATAAAATCATAATGACATGACACCCATACCACTTATTGAAGTTTCATAACATATCTCATTGTGGTATTTACATCCATAAACATATGGACATATACCAAACATCATCAAAACTTATAAAAAGACATAGGAAAAATTAAAGCATCACAAATATGGTAAAAAAAAATGTATTATGAATCAACACTTTTCAAAATCAGATAATTTTTTGCTACCTTAAAAAACATGGACTTGGTAAAATTCTAATTTCAAAGTTTACATTGTTAAATGCAAATACAAAAAATTTACCATAATAGATGTGTGACCTTTTTGAAAATTAAAATTCACATGGTAAAAATAATATCGAAAGTTATTTATTTCTTATAATAAAATTATTATATTTGAAAAATTCAGTGGTTTCATTTTGCTCTACACCATATTTTGGGTAATGATAATGTAAGAATCTGTTTGGTAGGGCTGTCAAAAATTTCATGATATTATTTTTGTAGTTGGTTTTTTATCCGTTTTAAATTTGATTTTTCATATGTGGAAAACACTTCGCATCTCCATTGAAGAAAAATCCCATAGCCATATGGACTGTATAGTCCTTAAAAACGCCACCATATCGATTGTATAAACTAGATCTTTGATTTGAACACAGAAATCAAAGTTACCCCACCAGTGTAGACACGTTTCAATGATTCGCTTGTTTTTTTACTGCGTAGTCTAACGAGGTGGATGAGTTGCTCACAAAGTTATGGAAATTCTTGTCATATTTAGAGAAAATTTGGCAAGGATGTTGTAAATCCAAGTTATAGTTGATAAAATTCAAAATTTTAGGTGTCGTAGACGTTTTTGATGGTGATGAATCCATTTCCACCGTTAAAAACACAATTCAAGCACTCCCTCTACAAAAAATTTTGAATCTTTTTTGCTTTGATTCAGGCGTCCCAATAATTCCTCAGCATGGTTAGACAACTCGTTTTTTTACCATACATGATATTTAATGACAAAAAAATTGTGCATGTGTTTGCATCAGTGCA
This sequence comes from Pinus taeda, assembly GCA_000404065.3. Classification (NCBI taxonomy): domain Eukaryota; kingdom Viridiplantae; phylum Streptophyta; class Pinopsida; order Pinales; family Pinaceae; genus Pinus; species Pinus taeda. The sequence continues at coordinate 8,037 of APFE031281216.1, read as the reverse complement.
TTCTTCGAGTAAAATTAATTCCTTATTCAATTTGTGTGGGTAATGGTCACTTAATATATTTTAATAAATGGATAAGGGGTCACCTCCAATACAAAAACTAATAATTTAACTTATAGTACATGATATAAACTTTATGTTAGTATGGTGCCACTTGGAGTTATAAAAGAATTTTCAAATTTATTTTTTTAATTTATTTTTTAATTCACATAAATATATTTTTAAGTCTATAAAATTAGTCATTTCATTGGTTTTCTTCAATCAGAAAATTGAAATATATTTAAAAAAATAAAAGAATAATTTTATAATTATGAAAAAATTGATTTAACAATTAAATCTTTCAAAACTATAGTAAAACTATATAAAATTTTATAAATTAATTAAAAGTAAATTGATAACTTATCCTAAAGTCTTTCAAATTACTTTAAAAAATATTTCATTGAATTTTTTGTGGTGAAATTAATTTTATTCTTTTTCCTTTCTTTCAAAATTTGTTTATTTTAATGAAATTTAAAAATGGAATATAATTTATCAAACTTATTTAATATTTTGTCGATTACACTATGAAGTTGATTTATGAATGCTCTAAAACCTAAGTCATCCACTTGGTAATTCTCATCTCAAGGTGTAAGACTTGATCAATGGCTCACCACATTATATGTTGTCTATATGATGTGTAACTTCTATGGCTCTCGTCATGATTTATTTATCTATTTATTGATAAAAGAATGTATGAGCTAAAAAATTCTATTGCAACAATTATGAGAGAGTATAAGACCTCTTTGGTGAATTTAATATAAGTTTAAGAACCCTACATTCATATATGTATTCACGACCTACACATTACATGTCTTCGATATGTTTGACGAAATGCGTGTCATGATTAGGCTTGGTTAGGTCAAGCCCTTGATCAAGTTTTGTGTTAAAGGCTTTGCCTCTATGTCATTCATTATTTTTGAAATTCTTATCAAGTTTTGGGTAGTGATATGGAGTCTAGCCCTCAAAAGGTGGCACAGATTCTACGGTTTGAGGCTCAAAACCGATAAATTGGGACTGTAGTTGCATGGATACAGTGTTATGCCTACAAATCGAGGCCTATATTTGCACGAATGGAGTGTTATTCCTATGACTAGAAGTCTAGGTAAGTGAAAAAAAATGTATCTCAGGGTTTGGACACGTGCACTAGTTGTTTATCTCCTAGGGGTCCTCTAGCTCCAAGATCAATAAGTTTTTAGTTTGTGGCCCCACTTTCTTAATTGTATCTAGGATTTCGGGTCATATAATAATAAATCTTCATCACATGTGTACCCCGATAACCTGGTGAACTTGAGTAAATGTGGGAGGAGGGTTGCTACAGAGTGGTATCAAAGCATGGTTCAAACACTTGGACTAGGTGGGTGGAATGTGTTTGTCATGCATGCATGTTAGTTGTCTATGTGATTATTATTCATGCATTGTGATAGTCATTGTTGCAGTTTGTGTCATCACAATGCTGATATGTTGGTTGAGATAGAGCAAGAGAAGCAGATTATGAGAGCAAGGTTGTAGCAGTGGACTTCGGGGTAAGAGCACATCTTCATATAGGTTTATATGTTTAACATGCAGGTACGATGGTTAACGATTGTTATATGCATTATGGTTATATACATTCTTGTCATCTTATTGTTATTGAGGTTACATGCATGAAAAATGTTAGTTGTTCAGTGTCGTCATATGCACATCTGTTAGATAGTCATGTATGGTAGTTAACTTGTTATTATATGGCTAGATTTGTCAAGGAATTGGAGTCCCTTGAGAGATGATATGTGTATGTGTTTAGTTACGAGTCATCGTGCTATAGATGACAAGGTAAGACAACGAGTATATTTTATATTTATTTATGCACTAACAATTCTTTGTTTATGGCAATATGATGCAGGGGATTGCATGGCTAAAAAGATTGCTATGAAATATTGAAAAAGGCTCAGGTTGACGTTTCCCTTGGAAGCACTAGGAAGCCATGGGGATTGAGTCATGGTGCTTGTTGCTATTTTTTTTCTTTCTATGCTTTGTGATTTTTTTGCACTTGATTTGCAATTTATTTTATGTTTGCTGCATGGCCATGCCACTATGTTTGTGGTGTTGCTTCTATTGATTTTTCTTGGTTTTCTTCTTGTTTGTTTCATGTTCTTTCTTTTTATGTTTTGAGGGTATTGGGAATGGGCTAGAGAAAGAGGAAGTTAATGAAGCTCTTAAAAAGCTGAACCATTCCCAACAAGTAGTATAAGACTCAAATGAAGTGTGGTGCATGTATAAGGGCAGTTGAAGGTAAGAGTATGACAGTCGTTTGAGTTGGTTGGGTCAAATGGGATAAATGGATGGTGGCAAGTCAGTCATGTGAAAGGTAACCAAGGAGAGTAAGGTGAATGGATTTGAGGCATTAGGTGCCTTTGCTATGTTCGGAATTATTATTCTCAATGTTGTGCATGTTGTACATAGATAAAGGGAGTTCTCTTAACCTTGACCTTATGATATCTAGTAATGGTGTTATGATTATGATTCTGTTAATGTGTGTGTATATATATATATATATATGCCCTTGTCTGACAGGGTCATGAGGGACCATGATTTTTTTATGCTATGTTTATATGTATATGTGTATGTTTGTATGATGGAAATAGAGGGGTCACACCTAAAGAACTTCCATGACATGCAAAGAAATATGAGAATTCACCAACAACAACTCCCTGAGGGATCTCACACGACATTAAGGATTTATCACCTAGACTCATTATATAGGTCATGCCATTTGAAGGGCTCACTATCTCAACCCCAATTGAAGTGGATACCCCAACATTGTAACCCACATCCCTAACACAACTAGCCAAAAAAAAGTCATGTGTTTTTGAGAGGGAAAACTTTACAGCAAACTCTGAGAATTAGGATATATGAGGTGCATGGAGAGATGCTTAACCAAACCCAAGAAAATTCCCTCAGAATCCCTATACCATCAAAAAATTGAAGCATAGACATTATGATACCAAACTTTCTCAACATGGACACCCAATAAATCTAGTTCAAATATCTAGAAAACAAACACAAACATTTCTCACAACCATCCCAATCCACAGATAGGATTCCAAAAAGCCTCAACCCATGATCTAGGAAAACAGAATAGAAGAAAAGCAAGATTACGGAGAAAATGAATTGCAGTATATTATAACCTAGTCGTGATTGAAGGAGGAGCGTCTCAGTAGGATGTCAACCTCTAGGAAGAGAATCCATGATCTAGGAAAACAAAATAGAATAAAAGCAAGATTGGGGAGAAAATGAATTGCAGTACATTACAGCCTAGTCGTGATTGAAGGAGGAGCATCTCAATAGGATGTCAACCTCTAGGAATAGAATCAATGAGACACCCTCCATGCACAACTTCAATGCCCTCTCACCATCACATCCACAAGACCTCAACATGCTAATAACCCACCATCACAACACCAAAATCACCCACTCGACATCAGTGTACAAGATTACCACCACCAACACGGAGGTCCAAGTCTTGACCACCCTCCTCCCCTCTTGTCTTTGGAGAATGCCAAAAACATCATCTTAGGAGCTAATTTATAACAAAAGGTAGCCATTTGGTTCCATGCATGTCATTGCATACTAGGGGATAGAAATTCTCCTTAATAATAAATGCCCGTCATGTCCAAGGGTGGCATTCTCAACCCCCAAGGGACCCTTACAAATGCCATTCACACCCCTATTAGGGGATAAAATATCTTAATTTTGATATTTTTATTTTTCATTGTATTACATATTTTGAATACATCATATTATATAGTTTATATTTAGATTGGTTTAAAAAAATTAATATACTTGTTATTTTATGTGATGATGATTAACACGTATTAAGATTCAAATTAGTTTATTGCACTTTATATAGGAAAATGAATGCCTCAAATGCCTTAAAAAAAATTACTTTTGAAAAATATTAAAATAAGTGTTCCAATATCATTATAGTTTTGTTCATTTAAAAGGTTAAGAAGGTTGATAAATTGAGATTTAAATAAGATTTAGATTGAAGATTTAAAGAGAGATTTTTCATATTCAAACAACCTTCTTACATGTCTCAATTTTGAAGGTTCAAATTCATGACACTTTATTATTATTTTAGTAATGTGAATTTTCTCATCATTGCTGTCACTAAACCGAATACACATAAGTCATTGGTTCTTATTGAAATACATCTCAATTTGAATTATTTGTTTTAGTGGATTTATAATTTTACGGGTCTTGTAGTGAGCTCAATCATATATACAAAAAAAAAAATGAACCACATCAAACTATAACAGTGTTTCATATTAATTCTTTTATATAAACAACTTAATTTCATTATTGTTCAAAAACAAATATATAAATTTATGGTTTTACCACAAGTAGAAGACCTCAATAAAGAGAACAAGTAGTAGAGCTAAACAAATTTACTAGTAGCTACATGTCAATGAGTTGTTGAAGAAACAAGAAAAATTTTATATAATTTTTATTACATAATAACATTATTTTCAAACCTGAACATAATAAACTAAAATATAAATCTAAATTAAATATATTGAATCTTTTACACATTTCAAGAAAAAATATTATTTTATTTTTAATAAAAATAGATATCAAAGAACATTTAATATTCAATCTTTTGCACATTTAAGAAAAAATCATTCTTTTATTTTTAATGAAAATCGATATATACCTACATTTAATTTTAAGGGCAATTAAATATTTAAAAATTTAGTGGGCAACTCAATTGACCAATGAGAGTCCTAAAAAATCTAAAATATTCAAAGTTCACATTGGGTGTTGTAACTAGGTCTACAGAGAGGAGAATAAGTAGTAGACCTCCATAAATTTAGGTCTACATAGAAGAGGAGAACAAGTAGGAGACCTCCATAAAGAGAAACTTTTCAAGAAACATTTTTTTTTTAATAAAAATAGATATCAGCAAACATTTAATATTCAATATTTTGCACATCTAAGAAAAAATCATTATTTTTTTTAATGAAAATTGATATATACCTACATTTAGTTTCAAGAGCAATTGATACGATGAAATTCTTACTAAATACATCTACCTTCCTTCCTTAGCTTTTAACTATACTTTCCATAATTTGAAAAGTGTATCCCTTCGACATTTAATTTTAAGGGCAACTCATATTAAGAAATTTTTAGTAACTACATTTACCTTGCTTCCTTAACTTTTAATTGTACTTTCCATAATTAGAAAAGTGTATCTCTTAAGTTTTTTAATTAAAAAATTCTTAGTAACTACATTTACTTAACTTTTAATTCTACTTTCCATAATTTGAAAACTGTATCTCTTAAGTTTTTGTTGTACTTTCAATAACAGTGTTAAGTGTTTAGAACCATAGAAAGTTATTTTTTAAAAATATAAGATTTTTTCTTAATTAAAAAGGTATTATTTTGTTGTACTTTCAAAAAAAGTGTTAAGTGTTCAAAATTACGAAATATAAGATTTTATCTCGATTAAAATAGTGTTATTTTAAACTTTTTTATAAAGTAAATCATGATCATTTTTTTATAAAGTAAATCATAATCATAATAGATAGTTCCGTAGACATTAAACATACTTTTATTTATTTCATTGAATATATATCACAAGGACTTTTTGCAAATAATACTTCATAATAATACTTAAATTTATCAAATGTAGAATTTTATGTGGCTATATTCTACTTATTTAATTTCACTAGATAGGGATTTTTGTAAATAATACTTAGTCTAGTTTTTATTAAAGTTTGAGGTTAAACTTTATAGGAATAAAGTTTACTAAATTTTAAATAATTTTGTTAATAAAATTTTAAATGAAAAAAGGTTTTGAAAATTAATATTGTAAAAAAAGTTATTATAAATGAAATATATAAAATTATAACATTTGAAATTTCAAGAAATTGTGGTTATAAAAATTTGTATGTTAAATTATTAGATTTAATAATTAAATCCATTAAATGTAAAATTTTATGTGGCCTCATTCACCTAAAGGCATTTTATTTTTCTTATTTAATTTCACTAAATAGGGACTTTTGGTAAATAATAATTGGTGTAGATTTTATTAAAGTTTGTGGTTAAACTTGATAGAGATAAAGGGAAGATAGAAGTTAAATTATGAAATTTTAAATTTTAGATAATTTATTAATAAAAATTTTAATTGGAACAAATATTTTGAAAATTCATATTATAAAAAAATTATTAAATTTAAGATGAAAAAGATTATAAGAATTCAAATATCAAGAAATTATTGTTACAGAAATTTGTATGTTAAATTATTAGAGTTAATATTTAAATTTGTTCTGTAAAATTTTAGTGGCTCCTTTCACCTAATGACATTTGGTTTTGATTATATCATTTCAAGGGATAGGAACTTTATTTACATATATTTTATGTGGCTCCATTCACCTAATGACATTTGATTTTGATTATATAATTTCACCTGATAGGAACTTATTTACTTTTATGTGGCTCCATTCACTTAATGACATTTGATTATTGTAAATAATACTTTGGTCTAGTTTTTATTTACTTTTATGTGGCTCCATCATTTGATTATTGGAAATAATACTTCTTCTAGTTAAACTTTATATAGAGATAATCCTAGGATTTTGATTTAAGAAATGTTTTAAAAATTGATATTGTAAAAAAAAATATTTTAAATAAAATATAAAAGATTATAAAATTTGAATTTGATTTAAGCAACGTTTTGAAAATGACATTGTAAAAAAAGATATTATAAGAAAAACATAAAAGATTATAAAATTTGAAATATAAATAAACTGCTAAAATTTCTATGTTAAATTATTAGAGCTTCCATAAAGGGAAGAATCTAAGTGGAGAATAATTGAATAAATTTGTAACAATGACTTATATATTCAATAGTGATTGAAAGAATCAATGCATAACACAACTAAATTAAACTTAAGTGCATGTAAGCACTAAAGCTAGTGATGAAAGAGTGAATACATAACCCAACTAAGTTAGCCTTAAGTACATGTAAGCACTTCAAACTTTTAAATTCTAATAAGTTAGCCTTAACCACTTATATATTCAATAGTGGCACTTAAAAATTTTAAATTCTAATAAGTTAGTCTTAACTACTTATATATTCAATAGTGATTGAAAGAATCAATACATAACCCAACTAAATTAAACTCAACTAAGTTAAACTTGAGTGCATGCAAGCACTAAGGCTAGTGATGAAAGAATTAATAGATAACCCAACTAAGTTAGCCTTAAGACCATGTAAGCAATTAAAACTTTTAAATTTTAATAAATTAGCTTTAACAACATGTAACCACTTAAAACTTTAAATTTTAATAAAAAATAAAACTTTTAAATTCTACTATTTCACTTTTAATAAAGAAGCTAACTAAAGAAACTATGTATTGTAAATAGAAAAATTAAACATGTAAATTTTAATATTTCACTAAAAGTATAAATAAATAAAAATTATACTATTTTATTGAAGCTAACTAAAGAAGCTATGTACTTTAAATAAAAAATTAAACAATTCAATTTTAATATTTCACTAAAAGGACTGTAAATAAAAATAAATAAATAAATTTCACTAGGTATATTTTGAATAAATAAATATAAAAAAGAAAAAAATCACTAGGTACTATAAATAAAAAAAAATAAAAATAAAAAATCACTAAGTAATATAAATAAAGTAAAATCACTAGCTATCTAAAGCCAAGTAATGTAAACAAAAATAAAATAAAATAGAAAATAGAACATTTAAATAAAAAACAGACCATTTAAAATTTATTATTTTCCTAAAGCTAATCAAAGTAAATAAAAAAATAAAACACTTAAATTTAAATTTTATTATTTTACTCAAGCTAACTTAAGCTAACTAAAACAAAGTACTGTAAATAAAACATCTAAATTTTATTTTAAAAAAAACCAGTTAAAGCTAAGTACTATAAATAAATAATAATTTTGTTGAAACTAACTAAAACAAAATACTGTAAATAAATAATAATTTTAAAA
>APFE031281214.1:0-13396 GCA_000404065.3 Pinus taeda | reverse complement strand
GATATATATTCTAGCTACTGTGATCATTTTTATTTACTAGAATGAAGCAAAAGGTTTTATCTTGGCTTAATCAAGTTTATTAGTTATTCTTAAGCAAGACATCTAATTGTAAGTAGAAAGAGTCACTTTTTCAATAATCCATCAAGAATCTCCTTCCCTTTCTAATACTCTTCAATGTAAGTAGAAAGAATCTAACATGTTGATTTCCTTTTAGGAACAATTGATCAAGTTTTATCCAGAAACGAAATGAAATAGATATTAAAATAGAAACATAGAACTATAGGGAAAACTGAACTTCAATTCATTAATAATAAAATACCAAAAAATTGTTTGCATGAAGAAATGAAAAAAACTAACTTGGATGATGGTATCTATCTTTGAGAAGAGATGTGATTGATACATGCCTTCTGAATAGTGTTACAATGAGGCTCGGAGGCATTTTTATCATAAAGAAGAAGTGTGAAACCCTAACCCTAGTAGATGAAGCACCAACAGTTTTCGGCCTCGTTGCTATAAGTTGGACTACCAACTTCTTGGGGTCGTAACTTTGGAATATGATCTTCGTTTTGCTATCATAATACTTTGTTTCAAAGATATCCATGAGGATGTAAAAGGAGAATTTGTGAAACAATTTCTACCATTTTTTCAGTCTCTCTGTTTTCCCAGAAAACGTCTCTTAAGACCTCAAAATGACTTCAGAAGTTTAGGACTTGAAAAACTACCAAAAATAGAAATTTGTGCTAGAATTAAGGAAACTGAATGAAAATAGTGTTGACATCTAAGTGGAATAGGCAGTGGCCAAAAATATCCACCTGGAACAATCCTCCCCCCTTACAATGAAATGGTCCCCATTCCGTTGAGTGCCTCCATGAGATGGGGAAACTTCTGTTGAACTTTGTCCATGGTGATCCACTTGCTCTAGTACAGGAGTTGGTCAGCTTTGAAAACTCGATATAGTTGGACCCTCTGTTTGCGAGTGTTTTTTATATGTGTGTCCATGCTCTTATTAGTTGTGGCATGTTCAATGCAGCTTGGATTGAGCTATGTTGGTGTTAGCTACTCTATAATGTATGATATGTCTAGAAATGGTGGAAAGTATGTCCGAAGGCGATCCACATTGAACATGGGGTGGAAGACAAGGAATGGGGGGATACTAAGCTTAAAATCTGGTGGGCTCCAGTATTGCAGCAATAATCCTGCAACTCCTGGGACTCCCTTCTTTACTTTTATCAACCCGGTTGTTCGTAACAAACTTGGAAGCGACGGGGGTGTATGCACAAATACTAGCTCTTGCCGCAGCTGTCACTTGGTCAGATGGCACAAGTTCGCTAGGGGCTTAACCCAACTTCTATGAGTTCTTAGAAGAAGCTTTTTAATTGATGGATGAAAGCTAACTCGAAGGAAGATAATCTATTTGTGAAAAGAGATTGAAAAACTGAAGGAAAGCGCAAACCCTAGCAAACCCTAATTCTACCAGCTAGTCCTACTGATGCAAAAGAAGAGAATGCAAACTATTGAAAGAGATGCCATTACTTCTATGAAGGTAAAATACATGTGTCTAGACTACCTCTATCTGGAGAAAACATATTTTCATATTTTTGATTAAGTTGTCAAGTTTTATCATGCATATGCTTTCATTGTTCTTGGCTGTGCAGGGGTGGATCAAGGAGGAGGAATTCTTGGAAATGGTTGGGAAGGTTCAGAGAGGATCTAAGGAGTCCCCAACACCCTTCCATAGAGCTTCACAAAGTTTGGCTATCAAGAAACCTCATTTGTGAGATTCTACAGGAAGTCTACAGGGGTTCTACAGGATGTTCAGAGATTTCTACAAGATGTTCAGAAATTTCTACAGGATGTTTAAAAAGTGGTTTTTAGAGAATGGGTGAGTGAGGGAAGGTGCATGGATGGATAAGGAGGTAGGGTAGGGGCCTGGAATAACCCAGAAACTGGTCGGTGGAGTGGTGAGAAGGTGTAGAAGGCTGACTTGGCTTGAAGAAGGCTAAGGCAATGATTGAGCAAGAAGGTAGGGTTACGTGGAAAAAAAGGACAGATGGGAGACGAGGAACCCAGCTAGGAGATGGAACAGGTGGCTCAGATGATGTTTTAGGTGGATGAAAGAGTGGTGGAGATGCCCTGCACGGTGTACGTTCAACCGAATCAACAAAGTCTTGCAAATGATCAAAGTCCTAGTTAATCTAGTCTAACTATCAAAAGCATGAATGAACAATAGCTTTATTGGAAGGAAAACCATGTACATCAACTATGCAAAGAAACATTTCAAAGCTCTAAACCCATAACTAATTTCTGCAAAGGAAAACAGTACACTAAGGATTGCATGGTCAAGCAAACTAGTGTTTTTGTTGGGGCGGCACTGTTTCTTCAATTCCAACCCCTGATCTAATAAGGATGAGGTGAAACTGAGAGTGTGGTTGTCCCTTTTCTTTGGATCTTTTTTTGTTATTATCTTACCAAAACACCTGAAGCAATACTATTCATAAACAGTGATCTATCCAAGCAACATAACTAAATCTGCCTAACAGAAATACATTCAAATGCGTAAAGGGAAACAGTGATGCATAAAGGAAAAGTAACAGTACAGAAAGGAAGCCGTAGGCTCTCAGGTTGGGCCCAACCCTGAGAGCTATGGCTCCTATGGAAAACTCAGAGTTGATATAAAATCGAGCTGCTTCTCATTATCAAAAAATAGTCATAAGAGTGATGCCAAAAATGGCTACAAGAGAACAAAGTAAAGCTAGCATCACTGTGGTGCAAAATATGCAATGGTTTCAAAAGTCCCTTCTGAAGGCTGAGGCCTCAACATTTATATGTCACGAGGGCCCTAGCTGGCCTCCTCAATCTGTGGAACTCGGCTGTCCAAAATGTGAGTTAGACAGTCCCTTCTAACATCTGCTTGGCTGCCTTCTAGATTCGGTTTTGGTGGTCTTTGGAGCTCGGATTTGGGGGTGAAGATCTCGAGGAAGGGTTATTTAGTGCCATAGAAAACCCCCCTACGAATCATCACCTCAGGCTTAGTTGTCTTTTAGCCCATGATTGCTCAGTTTTGCTCCAACTTGTGTCAAAAAACTTGAAATAAGCACGTGTTAGCCACCTAGGAAGAGTGACTACCCTTATTCGTACAAATGACATAATCATACTGAAAATAATGCATAAGCTATGGAAAATGAAGGATTGAACAAGGACTCAACAAGGATAATTAGGCCAAATGAGCCCAACAAGTTACCAATTTTGGGGCTCATCATCACCCCCCTGCTAAAAGGGTTGCTCATCCTCTGAGCAACTAGTCCAGCTCCTCGTCTTTCATTGCTTTAATCACCACCCTCACATCCCAGGCTTCTGAAGTAGTTTCCTCTGCACTGTCATGGAATCCAGCCTTCCTTTCCACCTCTTCCCACTGCTTATGCTCTTCCTCTTCTGTGCCTCCTTCTAACAATCCCAAAAGCAAGGGTGGACTTAGCTTGAGGCCTATCCAATTGGCCTGGAGGTTCTGCATAGACTTCTTGTAGAGAGGCACTCATGCCAAGGCCTCCCTCATCTGAGTTGGAGTGTTGATATTCTCGGATTTTGAGGCTATGGGACAATGTGTTCCACCTACGAGTGCAAGCATGAACACAATTGTCCCCTAATAATCGCTCCATATCCTCGTGAAGTGTGCTATGGCCTAGGCCTGGTGATCCATGTACTCTAATAAAGCCTGAGAGTTGGTTGCTAGGTGCTGGTGAGCGGATATCAATGTTGTGGGGTCCCCTGGCTCTGCTCTAATCAACAGTGGTTCATGTAGCTCCCAGTCCATGACATTCCTGACCTCAGCCGCTCTCTTTTCTTCATGGTTTAACCATGAGGTCATTTCCATCAGCTGCATGTCCCCTACTGCTATGTTGGGGTCTCACGAGGTGATGTTTGGAAGGGCCAAATTATGGAGGTAAAACTCTAAAAGCTTAGCCTTATCTTCCGATGAACTGGTGTTACATAAATCCATGAATTGCTGGGGGTTTTGGATGTGGGAGATACCCCTCTGTGCCAATGTGTTGATTTGGAACTACAACCACTGATCCCTCAGGTACAGGCCATAGGATTTGGCCAGCTGCCTACATTGCAGAGCTTCCATTGCCCAACTTGTCATGCAGGCCAGTTGTGCCTCCTTTTCTTGCATCTGCTGTTTTAGGGATTGTATCTCTATACCTGCCTGTAATTCCCTTTCCTGTAGCTGCCAGTTAAGTTCCTCAAGATCAGCTTGCATCCCTTCTTTTTCTTGAGGTTCTGCTGAGGGGTCCTTGGCTATTATGCCCTCTCCTTTTCTCTGTCCCTGCAGCTAGAGCTGCTGTCTAAGCAGCTCATTCTCTTCTCTTAACTTGGCTTGTTGGGAGCTTTCCACATGCCTTACTTTTGACAACTCCCTTTGTGTTTCCTTGAGCCTTTCCTCTAGAGGCCCTATATCTGCTACCCCCTTGGATTTAGCGATCCTCATCTAAGTGTGGGTTCGTACTCTTTCTTCCTCTAGTGCTAGAAATAGTGCCATTGTGAACTTTTGAGGAATAATTTTGCCGGCCTTCAAAAAGTTATAATAAGAGCCCAAGTTGGGTTGGGGGCTTGGTTCCATGATGACATCAATCTTCTCCTCCTCCTGTGGTGACTTGGCTACTCTTTCCTCCATCTGCTCAGTTTCTTTCAGCCTAGCCAAAGTTTCCTATAGAATAGCCTTAGCATCCTGTAGAGAGGCTTCTGAGCTCAATTTCTCCATTCTTTCCCTCAATGAGGATTTTTTCGGGCTCCCCCGCTCATAAGTAATGGATGCCTTGGAGGGGGATTTGTCCTTTGGTGTGGTAGGGGTATCCACAATTGTGATTGGCTCTTTTGATGGAGGCTGGGGTCTATCAGTCTTAATCCTCACACTCCATCTCACTTTAAAATACAGAGGAGTCTCCCTCTTTCATTTCTCTTTTGGCTTGGGAGAGGTACTTAGGGTGGCCAGCACAGTTGCTGCCTCCCTAGCTAGAATTTCGGCCAACTTCTCCTTCTGTTGTCCTTCTTTCGGACTTCCTGTAGAAAGTCTTGTAGCAATTGCTTTCTAGCTTCCTATAGAAGCCGTTTTTAAACTTCCTGTAGAAATAGTCTACTATTTTCCTGTAGAAGCCAAGGGCATTGTTTTAGCCTGCTTGATTGAGGGGAAGTTTTCCTTTAACTTGGCTGAGGTTGCCTTAGGGGTGCCCTTACTGACTTGGACTTTCTCAGTCCGTTCTGCCCTGCTCCGTAGTCTTTTCTCCCTGGGTGTTAGTGCAATTTTATCATCCCCTGTTTTGGCAGCTTGCCCCTTTTCTTGTGTTCCTTTCTGTTCTTTCTTAGGTGTTTTGCCCAGGGTTTCTTTTTCTTTAACCTTCTTCTCTGCCTGAGTATGCTCCTTCTCCTCGCTACTGGAGGAAGTGAGCTCCTCAGCCAAGACTCGGATGTCATCATCCTTCGACATATTCCGAAAAATTTCCCAGGAGAGAGGGAAAGTGAAAGTGTGGAGTGCATCTTCCACGAGGAGCTTAATAAGCCCATGATGGGCTAGCTGGTCTGGTGTCCCCTCTCTCAGTTTGGTGGCACACTCAGTCATGGACTACAGGAGGAAGTAAGGAATGCTCAATTTTTGCTTTGAGGGTAGGTCCATGTGGTGCCTGAGTTCTGTGAGCAACCGGAAATGATAGCCATACACGATGCTAAATCGCCCCTCACACATAATATACTTCATAATTTGGAGGCTGACTTCACTCCAGAATGGTTGTAGGCTAGTTCTTCGAACTCCATTCTTGTCTTCTGAGAATTTCTCCTCTGGCAAGAAGAACTCTTTTTTAGCTTTCTGACCCAACTTCCTCTCCTCCTTATCCCAGGGTACGCCCATTGGTAGATCAATTACTCTGCTGATGAGCTGAGGGGTGAGTCTGAGGGTCAATCCTTTGAAATTGACAATGGCCAATGTCTTTGACTTCGGCTTCAGGGACCTGAGGAATTCTTCTGCAATTTCGTCATCGTGAACTTGAAGCTTTTCACAGAATGACATCCAGTGTGCACGGGAAAACAAGTCCACCACCTCAGGGGTTTCCCGTAATTTCTTGGAGTCCGAAGGTTCTTTTCAAATGAACCCTCCCGACATGGTAAAAACTATGTGTTTGTTCACGCTTTCAAGAAGACAGGGAGTTCTGGGTGTACTTCCTTCTCAGAGCGTAAAAAAGGATATCTTTGTGTCAATTACCCTGTGCTGAACTTTCCTGCTCGTATACAGAAGGACGACTTCGGGATTTTTTTACACACGGAGCGCAGAGCAACGTCTCCATTATACACACAGGCATATAAAATTTACAATTTTTACCGGTGCCTTGACAGTGTCTCAATTTCTACAGGAGGGATTTTCATTCAATCGTGGAGGAAATCTCGCATGCAGACCACGAAGACAATTTCGGCCAGTGATAAAAAAAAAAAATCTTTTGACTTCACAGATAGACTTGCATTCACATTTCCCTACCCCCCTCAATACGTCGAATTCACCACCTTTGGAATTATTTGCATGGGAAAGTTAAGTTCTGCCTACCTCACTAAAAATTGCCACCCTCGATGTGAACAGTCCGCGCTACTTCGTATGTTGAGTTTCCTGTAACACCGCTTCTTGTAGAAATCGTTTCCGGCTTCTGGAGGAGGTTACGGTGGTGCAGGACTAGTCTGAGCGGTAGCAGGACGTTTGAACAGGCCGAGAACTCTGGCTAAGAACTTGCAGAGGAGGAGGATGCGTACTCGGCTGCAAAACGATTGTGAGCATAAATGACTGCAGTGCATCATAAGTATTCAACCGGCCGATTTTGAAATGTTGTGGAATTCATGGCCCGGGGGTGAGCTATCCCCGCTGATCCATTGGCCGACGTCATGGCTATCATTCCCCAGCATGCCCCTGACCACCGAATTCTTCCCTCTGCATTCACCGCCGCTTCTCCCCGACTGGACCCTTCCCACGTGTAAATTACTCAACTTTTTGACATGACCAAGCCCATTCGGATCCTATGAGGCCGCCTGATTGGCTGTGGTGGCTAGTTGAATGAAAACCAGCCTTGTTCAATCCATCCATTCTCACAATCATGCATATTCAAAGTATAGCTTATGTAATTTGACGAAATAAGGTTACGCACTTACCTGTGCAGCCGTGGACGTGGTTTTTCAGGTTTCAGGACGAGGGATGCTGGATCTACATGCTGCTACGTTGTGCACAGGTGCTGGAGATCCTCTTCATTGACTGCTGCTAGCTACGAGACTTTGAGACCCATTTCCCTGGTGGTGAATGTTGCATGCACCGGTTTTGCGAGCTGCTGGTGTCTTCATGGCATGTGCTCTAGCTGGATCAGCTGCTACAGGATTCATGTAGGACATCATGTAGCCATTTCTCCTTCTGGGGTGCATGCTGAAATAAATGGATTCACGTTCACAGGTGAAGGGTCTTGAGGTCGCCTTGACAGGTGAAGTGTGCGAGCCTCAGAATGCCTTATTTTTTATTTGAAAAAAACAAATTTTTATTTGAAAAAAATAGGGTTCTAGTATGCATGTGTAGGTATATTCGACCAGATGAGAGAAATGGTGGTGAAAGGAGGTGAAACGAGTGGAGGATGGAAGAAAGGAGTGGTTGCATGCCTCCTCAACAAGCTTCAAGCTCCAAATTCTTCTCTATAATCGAATCTGGCCCGCCCAAAAGTTCTACAGGATGTTTCCTGTAGAAATACAGAACTTCCTGTAGAAGTCCTGTAGCTTCCTGTAGAAGGCTGAACCATGATTGTGTCCAAACCTTGGAAAAATGAGTGTTCATGGAGGGAGTGTATGTGAGGCTGCCTGGTAGCTTTATAGGGACCCTTTTCCTTGAGTTGAGAGGCCTCCTTTTTGCAGTGTGTTCCTGCAACCTACAACACTTTCCAGATGTCAGCTTGTTTATTTTTTTCTCTGTTTCTTCCTTCTTCTTCTTTTTTTTCTTTTCTTTTTTCTTTTTTCTGTTTTTTTTTTTTTTTAAGAGACAGCAGGAGCGCCTCAATGAGGTTTTAACCCCTACCATCTGCCTTGGGCGCCTCAAAAAGGTTTTCACCCAAGGATCTTTTTATTCCAATTCGTTTTTCAGAGAGACAGCAGGAGCGCCTCAATGAGGTTTTCACCCCTACCATCTACCTTGGATGCCTCAAAAAGGTTTTCACCCAAGGATCTTTTTATTGCATTTTTTTTTTGTTTTGATACATAATGATGCTTAGGGTGTGCCCAAAACATAGGCAGAACCCTTCTCTATGACTAGCACTGATTTTTCCATAGTTTTGATGAACTCCTGCCTCGAAAGAGGTTTCCTGTAGATCTTTAGTCGATGCCCATTGACGAGCATGGGGATGGCTTCTTCCTCAATAGTCCGGATAAGGACAGAACGATTGTCATTACACTTTTCCACTGCATATGGTCCTAGCCATCTTGTCCTCAGCTTCCCTTTGAAATCCTTATGTCTGGAATCATACAACAGCGCCCAATCTCCTGGCTGGAATTGTTTGTCATTGAGGTGTCGGTCATGCCATACCTTCCTCTGAAGTTGAATCACTTCTGAGTAGAGGAGGGCTTGTATTCGGTGTTCATCTAACCCATTCAGCTGCATTAACCTTTCTTGTTGAGCATGGCTGAGATCTAGATCCAGCTGAGCTGCCATCCTCAATGTGTTGTATTCAAACTCGATCGACAGGAAAGCTCTCTTCCCATAGACCAGCTCATAGGGTGTGAAACTGGTTGTGGTCTTCCAAGTGGTGTTGTAGGTCCAAGTGGCCTCAACCAGGCGATCTTCCCAATCCTTTCTGCTGCTGCTCACCACCTTAGTCAAAATCTCCTCTAATGCTCTATTGGTGACTTCCACTTGCCCATTCGCTTGAGGATGATATGAGGTGGAAGTCCTATGCTTGATCTTGTGATGAGTAAGCAAGTCTTCAATCAAGTTGGAGGTGAAATGGCTTCCTTGATCAGTGACTAACTCTCTTGGGTAGCCAAATTTGTAGAAAATGTTTTCCCTTAAAAACTCATCCACCTTTTCTTCTGTTGCTACTTTGATTGCCTTGGTTTTTGCCCACTTTGTCAAATAGTCTGTGCACACAATGATGTAAGACTTTTGCCTTGAAGGAGGGTTGATAGGACCCACAAAATCCATACCCCACTTCTCAAATGGCTCAAGAGTCACTTGAGGTTGGAGAGGCATTTCGTTCCTTGGAGTCGGTTTCCCCATCCTTTGGCATCGGTCACATTGTCTGATATATCTTCTGACATATTGATGAAGAGTGGGCCAATAGTAGCCTGCTTGTAGAATTTTGAAGGCAGTCCTCTTAGCTGCAAAATGTCCTCCACAAGGCCCATCATGACAGGTTAGGAGGATGTCAAAGACTTCCTCCTCCCTTACACAATGCCTTAAGATCTGATCAGGGCCAAGTTTGAACAAGTTGCCCCCAATCCAAATGAATGAGGCACTTTTCCTCACGATTTTGCTCTTCTCCTTTGAGGATAGACGCGGAGGGAACTGTGCTAAGACCAAATAGTTTGCTATATCAGCAAACCACGGGGAGAGTACTGAGATAGAAAATAGATGCTCATCTGGAATCTGGTCATCCACTGTTCCTCCTTCACCTGCATGCAAATCCAATCTAGACAAGAAGTTAGCAACAACATTTTCTTTACCTAGTTTGTCAACGATAGTAAAATCAAAATGTTGCAACAAAAGTAACCATCTAATAATACGAGCATTCACATCAAGCTTATTCATTAAATATCTAATTACAGCATGGTCAATATGTACAAATGTTTGATAGCCAGTGATGTAGTGTCGGAACTTGTTCAGGGAATGGACCATGGCCAGGAACTCTTTCTGAGTTACTGTATAATTCATTTCTGTCTTGGATAAGTTTTTGCTGACAAAGTATATAGCATATGGAAGTTTTTCTTCAACTTGTCCTAAGGCTGCCCCTATGGCTTTATTCGAGGCATTAGTGTGGATGTGGAAAGGTAGGGCCCAGTTTGGGCCTCTCAGAATTGGAGCAGACACCAACTTATCCTTCAATTCATTCAGAGCCCTCTTGCAGTCATCCAACCATTTAAACTCAATATCTTTTGCTAAGAGGCCAAACAATGGCAAGGCTAGCTTACTAAAGTCTTTAATGAATCTTTTGTAATATCCCGCTAAGCCTAGGAAACTCCGAACATCTCTCACCTTTTGGGGAGGTGGGACCTTTTTTATGATAGCAATTTTATTGGGATCCACCTGTAATCCCTGGCGAGAAATGGTATGACCTAACACGGTCCCTTCAGTCATCAGGAATTCACATTTTTCAGGGTTGAGGGGCAGGTTCATCTCAATGCACTTACTCAAAAATTTTCTTAGGTTGGATAAGGCTTCCTAGAAGCTAGACCTGTAAGGAGTAAAGTCATCCATATATATTTCCACCGAATCATGGACCAACTCGGAAAAGATGCTTAATACAGCTCTCTGGAAAGTGGAAGGGGCATTACATAGCCCAAAGGGAAGGACGCGGTAGGCAAAGGTACCCGATAGACAAGTGAAGGTGGTCTTATCTTGGTCCTCCGGGCTGATTTGGATCTGATTATACCTGCTGAACCCATCTAGGAAAGAGAAAAACCTCTTCCCTACCAGACCATCCAACAATTGATCTATGAAAGGTAAAGGGAAGCGATCTTTCTTGGTGGCTTTGTTCAGTTCTCTATAGTCCACACAGATTCACCATTTCCCATTTTTCTTGGGTACCAACACCAGAGGGGAAACCCATTCGCTATCCGAGATAGGGTAGATGAATCCTGCATCCAACAATTTTTGCACCTCTTCTTTAACAATGTCCTTGAGGGCTGGATTCATTCTCCTCTAAGGTTGCCTGACTGGTTTACAATCCTCCTTGATGTAGATATGATGAGTACAGACTGAGAGATGGATTCCCTTCATTTCCTTGTTGCTCCAGGTAAAGGCCTCCAAATGGCGAGTCAAGAGGCTACATAGCTCCTTTTCCTGAGAGGGAGAGAGAGAGGAGCTTATCTTCAAAGTCCTCTCAGGGCGAAACTCCACATTCTTAACTCTCGGGGTGGTCAGGTCAGTCGCACATAGGTCCACTAAAGCAGTGGCCTGGGTATCTTCCACCAACTCTTCCAAAGATAGTGCACCAGGGGAGGATTTTGGATTAAGTTCTCAATCAAATCATCCTCGGTTTGAGGACCTACCGTGGTGGCCTCTACTATGCATAATGGTGCAGAGAAGACCTCATCCTCTTCTCCTTCTTCCAACCAGAGGGGTAAGTCATGTTCTAGCAGAGGTTGGGCAGGAGGGTATAGGATTAGCTGTTTGGACATAGGCCCATTTTTATGGTCATGCTTCCGGCTCGACAGCTGATGTAAGCATCTGCAGTAGCCAGCCAAGGCCTTCCCAAAATGAGGGGATATCCCGTGAGTTTTGCCTTTGGCTAAAGGACCAAAAATTCCGCAGGGTATTCCCAAGAGTCAACAGAGACCAAGACATCTTCCACAATCCCTTCAGGAGTCACTGTAGAGCGGTCTGCCAATTGCAGTACTGTCGAGGTCTTCCATAGGGAACTCTGAAGGTTGAGCTTAAGCATGGTGTCCTTGGTCATCACATTAATGACGACCCCTAGATCAATCAAAGTGTGGGTTATAATGGTGCCATTGATGTGGACATCAACTACAGGACTCCCAGGGTCCAAATACTTTGGGCAGATTACTTGCCCCAACGAGATCGGACAGTTGTCCTATGACATTGATGGTTGAGGCATCTTTCTTTCGCGTACCTGGGTGCCTGAAACACTTCTCCTTAATCAATTTGTTGTATATCAGTACATCTTTTATGGCCTGGAGAAGTGGTATTTTCACGCACAACTGCTTGAGTTCTCCCAGAAGCTCATCCTCTTCTAGGTTGGGTTGCGTGGTTACTGTGAGTCGCTCAGGAAAGGGTGGAATGGCTTGGGGTTCACTTTCCTGTTTCTCTTCCTCCTCCTCTAGGGGAGGAGGTTGGCACTCTGGAAGGACCTTCCCAGATCACAAGTTGATCTCCTGGATCTCCACAGCATAGGTAGGGCATGTTGTTTCCCCAGTATATACCCGCTGGGCCTGTTTGTTGTTGGGGTTCGGGTTCGGTTGAGCAGGCATTTGGGGTTGTCTTGGAGGAGGAGGAGGTAATGGTTGTGGTTGAGCCGATGGTGGAGGCAGAATGGCGGGAGGAGTGTTGTAATGGGGCCTCCACCCTGGTTGAAGTGCATTCCACTGAGGTTGTGGCTGGGCATGAGATTGAAACGAGTGAGAAGGAGGTTGAGTGGGGTATGGAGATGGATAAGACCACGGAGGAGGTGCAGACCAGGAAGGATGAGCAGGGGGGCCCCAAGAAGGTATATGAGCGGATTGGTTGGGGTTGTAATAAGCTTGGGATGGCCCTTGCATCCCCTACTGATAAGGTCTGGATCCATGTGGCCTCCTTTGGTTGAGGAAGTAGAGAGGTTCAGTAGCCACCTCGGTCCCTAGGTATATGGCTTTAAAGCCCGGCAAGGTAGGGCATTGGTTGGTAGGGTGGTCTTCCTCACAAACGAAACATACCTCTACTGTGCAATCGGCACTCATTCTTGGGATGCTTCCTCGTGCATCTAGGACAAAAAATGGCCAAAGCCCTCTTAACTTCTTCTTTCCTTTGCTGAATTCGGAAAGTATCAAGTTGCATGGCAATAGTCTGTCTCATTTCGCTCTTGAGGTATTCCATCTGGTTAGCAAACTCATGCTTGGAGAAAGAGGTACTAGCTGAAAGATGATTCCCCCTACCTCTCTTTCGGGCCGCCCTAGAATGGTTTCTAAAAACGGTCTTTATGTCCTCATAAGGTAGTTGGTAGATGTCTCCTCCAACCAGCATGTTAAGGGTGTCCAGAAGGTCTTTAGGGACTCCTCGGAGCAGAACCAGCTTCAGAGATTCCGAGTCAAGTGTGCACTTGGCCCGTTTATAACTGAGTTGGAACATTTCCTCGTAGTCTTCTAAGGATTCATCACTGCCCATGGTCATCCGAAAGATTTCTCCCTTAGTTTCCTTGGATATACAGTAGTCCTGGTACTTGGTGTGGAAAGCTTGCTGCATGTTAGCCCAAGTGGTGATACTATTTCCAGGTAACCCCATGAACCAGCGTAATGCCACGTCCTTGAGGGTAGAGGGAAAGAGTTTCAGCTTTTTCTCATCCTCAGCATAGTCATAAGTTCGACAAAAGACAGCAAACTCAAACAGGAAGGTATTAGGGTCTTCAGTAGTCAGTCCATGGAAGTGAGGTAGAGCAGAGGGACTTATGTTTTTCATTTTCATGTCTCC